>JAUELF010000008.1:397234-412749 GCA_031471495.1 Clinocardium nuttallii
GTCATGCATGTGAAATAAGTCAAAGTAAAGCCGATTTCGACGGGACTGTCCTTGGATTGCCACAATCGTCATGAATGATCTGGAGCTGCAGTGGTCGTACATACCTTGTATTTGGTTTTCGCAGATCGTCACGCAAAGATGGATACTTTGTCTAAATGCGTGAGGATGTAAGCTGACTTGGATATAAAGAAAAACCCAAACCTACTCCCATACAACTAATGTGTGAGGGTGTAAGCTGACTTGGATATAAAGAAAACCCCAAACCTACTCCCATACAACTACAATTAAATGCGCTTACATTGTGGTGAAAGGTAAGAATGCTCAGGATGAGCAATTTCCCCTTAGCCAGAATGATTTTATCTCTAATCAATTACCTAACTTTCATTTATTGCAATGTTTCATACTTTATCTCTAATCAATTACCTAACTTTCATTTATTGCAATGTTTCATACTTTTCTCTGAAATTGTTCTACGTCGTAAGCTGCATATGTGTTGTATGTGTGTTGTCGTTCAAAGTCTAAACAGTTACACAAAGTTAACATTTTCCCGTATACAACATACAACCTTGATCATATATAGTAAATTATATGAAAACTATCTTTTAATGGCAGTGTAGCAACTGAATTGTGGTAAAAGAAGAAATTGCTCATAAATTGATTTCTGTTGCCACGCATATGTTCAAAAGTCGTCTGCTACAGTCGGTGAAATTGCTTCTACAAATGGGACGCGGTTAAAAAAAGTAACACAAATTTAAGATCTGGGTTCTTTGAAAATATCTAGCCGAAAATATGAAACATCTCTATTAATGATGGTATAGTAACTGAAGACTGTTAGTCATTGCGTGATAAAAAAGAAATTAATGACGAGCAAGCAATTATTTCTTTTGCTACACTGTTTTCAATAGCTTGTCTGCTGTAGTCGGTCAAAGTTTGTCTACACATGGGACGTGGATAAAAACAGTTACACAAATTTAAGACCTGGGTACGTGTCATCCTTAGACGGTTTATCCACCTAGACTACACACGTTCACCTAGGAATGTTTGGGTGTGATGGACGTCCAGGGCTCTTCTAGCTTCGGGGCGGATTTTCGTGGTCTACACTATTTATGTGACCCCAAACAATCACCCCGGGTTGACTCACAGTAATCGACCGAGCACGGCGACTCGTTGGAGTAACCACAGCCAGGCTACAGCACAGGATGTTCGGGAATAATACGGGAGATGAGATTGGGTGGTATAAAGACAAGTTCACTGGTTATTATTAAGGCATTTATTTTATTTTGTGCAGAAAGTCCAATTTTGCAAAAATAAAACAGCAAACCGAGTATTGAACATGGAATTAAGTTTAGATCATCTTTAACGAAATGGGCAAACGTTACCTCACGTAAAGCTGCTCAAATTGAACTCTATGTCTGAACATGTTATAAACTCTCACTGTATTTTACAAAATAGAAACACTCAAATTATGCTACAAAATGAAAAAAGTCACTCTGTGCAGAAAAAAGGGTTAAAAGTCCATATGTGCAACACAAATGTCAATCTATTGATCCGAATGAGTAGTGCAATGGCTGATGGAACCGGGTACGGCTCAAGTTACCACGTGGTTAGGTAAACTGGTTTCCATAATAACAAAACATTGACGCATCTGCTGACTATTGAAATCATTGAGGCGAAAAGAGAAACTGGTCACAGTCAGTTATTTCTCATTTTGGCACAACTTCATTTCACTTTAATTCAAAGATACTTTCGACATTTGTAACTAGACGTTTTTAAATTCGTCTGCTGAGGATTTGATGTACGTAGGTAGAAAAGGATTACACTTGTATTGCGATCAGATAGAACAGTTTCGGTAACGTCAGATAGAACAGTTTCGGTAACGTTCTGACCCTGTATTGCGATCAGATAGAACAGTTTCGGTAACGTTCTGACCCTGTTCTGTCATTGCGATCAGATAGAACAGTTTCGGTAACGTTCTGACCCTGTATTGCGATCAGATAGAACAGTTTCGGTAACGTCCTGACCCTGTTCTGTCATGTGTCAACTTTTCCTCTTTAACTAAATGCATAGTTGACACGTGGCATGCGAGGGTTACAACTCTATCAGTATTATTCTCCTTTCGTCACATTATTTTCAAAGGTCGTCTGCTACAAAGACGTCAACATGCGTAATCGTGGGGGGTATAAGTGTATCAATTTTGATTAGCACGTGTTTCCTTGGTATGTGACAAGTATAAGAACCGATGGTATAAGACGATATCCCGAAGGTTGGACACATTGATATGATTCAGAGCTCTGCGAAAACCAATCTTATGCCATTTGAGACCAGTGATGCTTCAGATCAGTCAGCATATACATGTTGTATGATCTGGATGTTTCATTGTTCGCTAAGCAGTCCAAGAAGTAGACAAGACGCATCAGATATACACTGAGCATTTGGATCACATACAACAAATGTGCAAACTTGCCATTTGTCTACGCCTGTCAAAAGTGCTTTGGTTTGTTTTCGACGAACATGGATCAGTTCCCGAGTGCTATGTCTTTTTTTATATTAACGTCACAAAAAGAGGATTTTGAAATTATTATTTTGAGTAAAAAGACCTATTCCTTTAGTGAATGGATACATTCCAGAGTCCGTCTATAAGACACAGATTGGAAATGAAATCGGATGGTATAACGAATCCAAGGTTAAATTCGAGCAAATATCACCAAAAACAGCATCAAAATACGGTTATAAAATGTGAAAAATTGTAAAAATGTCCACATAGACTAAACTATGAGTAACATGTCCCACAAGAAGGAAGCGTTCCATGTACGTACACGATAACTACGAGTGAGTACGACTGTGCCACAAAATAACACCGTTAAAATGCTTAAAACACCAAAACCCTTTTAAAAAATCATACATTATTTGAAGAAAGCATAATACAGACTAAGGAGGAGTCTTTTAAATAAAGTTAAACTCACCTAAGTATAAGATTGTCACATATTTTACAATTCCAATATGGCGGTTAACCATCCATATTGGATCGCGACGTCCGCCATTACAAAAGCTAATGGTCTTACCTGTCATTTTCCCATTGAGGTGTACGCTCGCTGAAAGTAGTCCCTCTTCGTGTGCACATTGCGTATATCCAATTATAATTTAAATGAATCCGACTGCGTTTTAACCAAACGAAATTAGTTTGTTTGATTGTTTGAAGCATGTTTAATTCGGTATTTAATTTATTCACTTTTAGGTTTTTTTTGACAAAATACATTAAGTTGTATTTCGAATAAAGATATACACATGCATGTATATGTGTATGTCTGTTTAAAGTAGCGTCCCCGTTAGTTTAACATAATTATGTATCCAGTTTTTTTTAAATTATAAATTTCGTATCTATTTCCAAATTGGAACATCGATGTACGATTATGAATTATCTAATAAAGGTGCACTCTTTTTCTTAAATGTAAATTAACCTCATTCATCATTAAGTATATCAATTCTAAATAATGGAGAAGCATTTATCTGAACTCGCACTGATCGGCATCAAACCTATTAACACCGATTATCTCAAACCAAACTCTGAGGAAACCCAAATCCATTTGATGATAACGTTTTTATCACTTCTAAACTATTGGCTCTGGCCGCCATGAAATGCAATGAAATCCAAGATAAAAGCCTACACGGCCATATAGGTTGGGGGCAATAAAGTGCGATAAATCATAGTTTCACTATCTCTCCTCTCATTTCGTATTCATATAATCTAAACTCACTTTCCTGATAAAAACTTTTTCATAAAATTCCAAAATGAGAGACTGATACGGGAACCCTTTGGGGCGGGAAAAACCTCACTGGCAGGCACTTACCTTTCTTTATCAGTTCAGCAATATAACTTCCACTTCTAGATGGCTAAATTACAATACACAAACAAGATAACAGAAAGACGTCATTAAACCAACACATACCTTGTTCATTACAAGTATCCAACATGGAACGACCAGACATCAACAATATCAACAGTAGCTATAATAGTCACAACATAATCCCGACATACTTATAACAAACAATGAAACAATTCTTAAGGTGTCCCAATCCAACCCGAATATGATACATATAGAAACAGTTTTAAGGTAATTTTCAATGCTACAAGGAATGATTGTTTCCGATGTACATGACCTTCAACCCCTACCTAATTTGCATATTACAACCACTTCTGTCAAGAGTCGTAAACCGCCCAAGTGGGAAACAATGTAAACAATCCGCAAATATGGCGGCCATAATAAATTCAAACATCATCGACAAGATTAAAGATATTCGAAGCTAATTTTACATGTAGATATTTTACCTGTTTGGACAGTGATAAGATAGCAAGATAAAGAGACCGTCCTATCTCAGGCCGGGAACGTACTTAAAAGTTGAAACTGATAAAATAGATCTCCCGACCAATCAGAACGTGGCTTCTAATCTACGACACAAGGGACAAGGTGCATCGTTTTAAGCCACAAAGGATGGCATCGGCTGTGTTTGGACGGCAAGACTAGGCCCATATGTTATCCGATCTTTAAAATCTCACGCTTAGGGGATAGGATTTACCGAAAACGACACAAGGTTTCTTTAAAAGACACTGAAGAGACATGCCATGGGAATCGTCATATTGAATATTGCGTGGAAAGGTTGCCGTATGTTGACGCATGACGCGTTTTTGAACCGCGGAAGGTTACAAAAAAAAGTCTGTATCAAGTGCGCATGAATACAAAATGTTGTTAAAACAAGGGTGGATAAAAACAGTTCGGGTCGATATTTCAAGGCTAGCAACGGCGGAATTTCTGTTGATCGAATGAACTCGTTCCTTCTTACCTACCATCTTTGTCAACTCTGAAGCAAATCCTTTTTGAAAGATGATGGGAAAATGGAGGAGAATTACTCTAAGGCTACGTCTTCGCCCTCTATAAATGCTTTAACTCTGTTTTTGCAACTAAATTGTCGTTGGTCAACATTTTGCAATGCTTTTTGAGCTGCTTTTTAAATGTTAGTTCGTTAAAGTCTTTAACTAGATTTTCATTTAGGGCCGTTGAGCTCCTTTTACGAATCAATGTAAAGCCATTGTTCTCAAAATCCAGAGAACAAGACAAAGTATTAAGAATAATGCCTCGATTCAATAAGGAAAACGTAAATTCTATCCTAAAAGTCACGATTTTACCCTTTCCCACATATAGCAAATATGCAGCAGACTCCTTTGAAAACCTAAAACAAAAATAGGAAACTTTACCGTAAATCAAAAGCTACTTTATTTAAATTGAGTTGAAAATTATTGTTGCAAAAGGGGGAAATTGCTCACTATGGTTAATTTCCCATTTCGTCACAATGATTTCAAGTCGTCTGCTGTAGAGGCGTCAGAAAGTGTCTGCATGTGGGAAAGGGTTAAAAACCCAAACACGTCTGAGTCATCGTACATGTTATACGTATATAGTAATTGACTCACATACAACTGACAAATGGAGAGACACATAAAGGTCCTTTATCCTAGATTCTTGTAAGGAATTACATCTTTGATTATTTAAACTGCAGAGTGACACAGACAACTCAATATACACATTCACTTCCCGTTTTGTCTGCCGCGTTCCACATATATGTATACAGGGTTAGATTTAAAGGTCGTGTCGACGAAAACACGAAGCGATGACCCGTTTACGCATTTAAGGAACTATTTTTTTTCTTGTTGTGAAAACACATACTTTTATTGATCTACATATATGCATACATAGTGTACGATTCACGAATCTGGAAGCATTGAAGAAGTTTTAAAACAAGTAATTCGCATTTATGCATGTTTGTATATTGATATATATGAGCTGTCCCGCAAGAAAAACCAACGTTATGGCATCTACGTAATGTATCGACCCATATAAGCATGCGCAGTCCGTGCAGATTGATCCGGACCGACACATATCATCTCAGGGGGGATACAGGTATAGAGTAATGATTCATGACACAGAAAATCCCCATGAGGCGCAAAGTGTCTATCCGGCTAAGCTGCCGCTATCCGGGTCGATACTTTACACAGAGTCCACACTGTTGATTTTCTCGCGGGACGGCTCATATGAATTGATTTTCTTATTGACTGTCCATAACGAAATCATATAAGTGCACAATGGTAGAAACTTGTGGGGCTATACTGTTGTCTTTTTGTCAAACGATACATGTAGGACTAAACTACATGTAGGACTCAACTACATATATGACTAAACTACACATATGACTGAACTACATGTATGACTAACTACATGTAGGCCTAAACTACATGTAGGGCTCAACTACATATATGACTAAACTACATGTAGGGCTAACTACATGTTGGGCTCAACTACTTATATGAATAAACTACATGTAGGACTAGCTACATGTAGGGCTCAACTACATATAGAACTAAACTACATATATGACTAAACTACATGTAGGACTAACTACATGTATAACTAAATTACATGTATAACTAAACTACATATATGACTTAACTACATGTATGACTAACTACATATTAAGACTAAACTACATGTAGGACTAACTACATATATATGACATAACTACATGTAGGACTAACTACATGTATGACTAAACTACATGTAGGGCTCAACTACATATATTACTAAACTATATGTAGGACTAACTACATGTAAGGCTCAACTACTTATATGACTAAACTACATGTATGACTAACTACATGTAGGGCTCAACTACATATATAACTAAACTACATATATGACTAAACTACACGTATGACTAAACTACATGTAGTCGGTGAGTGAAGACTCTGGTAAGACCGTGAGGCTGACGCACGAGTCGCCACTGTCCACATCGGCATTTAGACTCCACATCGCCAGACCGCGGTGGCTCAGTTGTATTTCATTCTCACCTGAATACCAAACAATTGTTAAAATCGCTTTAGAAAGTAGATTACAAATACTAAAATGTTCACTTTATTCAAAGTTCAGCTTCTTCTCAAAGAAAACCTAAGTCTCAAAAACGTTTTTGAAAACCCGAACTGAGTTACCGTTTTAATCATAGATATGCACTGGAAACCAGAATTGTTGACTCTGCATAAAGTAACGACCTGGATCAGCATAAGCATGCCGCGCAGGCTATCCCGGACAGACACCTTTCGCCTCCTGTGGATTTCTTGTTTCAGGAATCATTACTACATATCTCTATAACCCTGAGACGGAAAGTGTCGGCCCGGATTAGCCTGCGCGGACTGATCTGGATACATTATGCAGAGTCCATGTTTATTTATTCGTTGAACGGCTCATTTAAAGTCCCATTATTGCCTTTCCCGGCATTCATCAAATTTACTGCAGATGGCTTTGAAAACATAAAGGACAAACATACAAACTTGTTTCAAAATTTAAGTATGATTATTTAATGAATTTGAAAACATCGCGACAATGAATAAAATGGCTTTAATGAGCAATTTCTCCGCGTGCGACAATATCTTTAAAAGTCGTTTGCTGAATTCTGCATAAGGTGATGTGTTTGGGCGAACCAGCCATCTTCTGACCTGATAATGTTCTTTTGTCGTCACGCCAAAAGGGTTTGGTCGAAGGCTGAAAGTATAATTGATAATAATCCTTCCCCACATACACATACACTTTGCAGTCCACGATTATGATAACATCTTTGCACACATGTGGAAAATCCCTTCAAATGAACTTATCATTATTAAATAGAGTTGAAAACATTGTGGCAAAAGGAGTAATTGCTTGTTTTGAGCACCTTCACCTTTCGTCATTATGTATTAAAATGTCGTCTGCTGCAGAAGTATCGGGTAGCTTCTGTATATGAGAAAGGGTTAATTCGATGTTAAACACCGGATTTTCACTAAAATCTATCATTTTGAAGTGGATTGTTTATGACCTTAACAATGTTAGCGTTTACACAAATGGCAATAAATTAGTTCATTTGTTTTTAAGATCACGTGTTATATTTGAACGACGCTACAGGAAAACAAACCAGAATACATTTGTGATCAGTGTAGATTCTGATCGACATGCTCTCCTCTCGAATTATTCTTTTAATAACCCTTTCTCCGATACGAAAATTATGCAGCAGACGACTTTGAACATATTTTGTCAAACAATAGAAGATCTCTAAAAGTGGAAAACATTGTGGCAAAAGGAGAAATTGCACGTTTTGTGCAATTTCTTCTTTTGTAACTATGTTTTCGAAAACCTGTCTGCTGCAGAGGCGTCAGAAAGCGTATGTATAAGGGAAAGGGTTAACTTGCCACGCACAGTCATACAGACGCTTTCTGGCGCCAATGCATAAATCAACCTTTGAAAACGTTACGTCGTCTGCTGTTGAGTTGTTGTTGTTGAGTGGGAAAGGGTTAATACTCATCTGACATACTGAATATGTGTATGCAGATGGATCTTACTCAAACCTTGGCTTAAATTCGCAAAGGTGTGACTAACAACAGCACAGTACCCACTTTTCCACATACATACGGTTTCTGACGCCTCTGCAGCAAACGGATTTGTTGTATACGGGAACTGGTTACAGAAACGTTCTGAACTTTATTTGCCTGTAATTAATTTGAGTGGTTAAAACGAAAGTACTTGAAAACAGTAATAAATCAACATGGAGAGTATTGATTGATTTGAGTTCACGTCGCTTTCAACAGTTTTTCAGTCATATAACGGCGACCAGTTCACCTACTCATGTGTTTCCAGGCTTTCTCAAAACAGCACATAATTTGTTTTTTAATTTCCAAGCAACTGGTTGCTTTTCCATATAAACTGTTAGCCCATTGGTGGAAGACGAATGACGCTGGTCACATAGACTTTTGTCACACGTCGGAAGGGATTTAAGCAGAGATGGGGTTCGAACTAACAATTCCTGGATTGACAGCCCGCGTCAGTACCGACTGGGCTAATTGGGATCCCTAGCCCTAGCCCATATACAACAATGCTCCACGACTTTGTAAATGTATATTAAAACATATAGAAAAGTTCTACAAATTAAATTGATTATCGAACAGATATGCATACATTGTGGCATTAAGAAATATGCTCAAAATAAACAATGTATGCGTAAGCCTCACTGTTTGAAACAATTTCTACGTTAGCCTCACTGTTTGAAACAATTTCTGCGTTAGCCTCACTGTTTGGAACAATCTGCTGCAGATGTGTCAAAACGCGTCCGTCTCTCTTTCCGTAGCAAGTCTAGGTTAGGTCCCCAGGAAGCTGACAAAGAGCGTCACTAATAAAGGTTGGTTTTCGAAGTATTGGCGTTGGGTAAGCATTACGACTAAATCGCTGTTGTCAGGATGAAATGGATCAGTAGTGCTTGTCACTTACGATTGATTGATTGATTGGGTTAAACTCCGTTTTCATTTCTTTTTCAGTCATATTAAGGTGGCCAGTTCACATACTCACGCGTTTCTTGGCTTTCTCACACAATTATTCCTCTCACCTTGTTTTCCAAGCAACTGGCTGCTTTCCCACATAGACTGTTTTTATGAGCTAAATATAACATTACGCTGAAACGGTTTTACAAAATTAGCATATGCTTAAGCTTATTCATGTAATTCCCTTTGTTATTCAAACTAGCATATTTACCTCTCCTGTCAGCTATTTTGATAGACAAATTGACTATATGTTAAATAGAGATGTATCAAATATAATTAAATTAAACAATTGCATGTGCAAAACATAATTAAATCAAGAAGTCGATATAATCAGATCATACAAAGATCAGAGCATACAAATATCAGAGCATACAAAGATCAGATCATACAAAGATCAGAGCATACAAAGATCAGATCATACAAACGCATCAACGAAATATGGTCGTCAAACTCAAATTCCTTGGTGTTATTCCTAATTATCACATTTTTTAAAAAAAGATTCTCAATTAATGCTCATCATAGTTGCCTATCAAAATGGCCAACAAGGGAGAGAATCATTGATGTTGTTGGAACTATATGAGTCGTCCCGCGAGAAAACCAACATTATGACATCTACGTTATGTATCGACCAGATCAGCCTCCGCTGTCCGCGCAGACAGATCCGGGCCGACACATTCCGTCTCTGGGGGGATAGAAGCATATAGTAATGATTCCTGCAACAGAAAATCCACAGGAGGCGAAACGTGTCTGTCAAGGTTAACCTGCGCGGCATGTTTAAGTGGATCAGGGTCGATAATTCACGCAGAGTCCATACTGAACGGCTCATATATTGGTGGAAGACACACGGCGCTAGTCCCCATGGCTGCTAGTCCCCATGGCTGCTAGTCCCCACGACTGCTAGTCCCCATGGCTGCTAGTCCCCATGGCTGCTACCAATCATCGAAAATAACAAAACCAAAAGAACATTAAATAGTCTTCAAAAGTTTACCTAATGTGGTGACTTAAGAGACGTCTGCTTTGAGGAAGTCCGATAATATAGATGTATTTTGTTGAAAACTAGATGTATTTTGTTGAAAACTAGATGTAAAGAGTTGGTAATAAGAATGGGAACAAAAATAAAAGAAATTGCTCATTTTGAGCAAGATATTCTATTCTCACGATACCTTTATTATATCACCTGCTAAGTACAGGGACGTCCAAAGCTGCCCGTATCAAGAAAAGGGGTTGTATTAAAAACGGGTTGAAGACAAGTGGGCTAAGATAAGAATTGTGACAGACCAAGCAAAGATGGGGCTCTCCGCGTTTATAGTTTATTTTATACACATGCTTTAGGGTCGTGTCAACTTTAGTTTCAACTTATTTATTTCAATCGTTTAATCACGCTCGATGTCTGCATCCTTGAGACGTAACAAATACTCGTGCAGTTGTGTGGAGAACTCCCAAAGAAATAACCCGATCATCATGGGACTCGAAGCAGGGACCTTTGGTACTAGATGCCTCTGCGCTCTACATATACATCACTGTCTTTGAAATCCTTTGCTTTTAAAAAGCATTCGCTATCCTTATACACAGTAATTATATCCAGCATTTTAGTCATTGCCAGAAACAAATAATTTGCAGAAGATGACATGAAAAGGTTTAGAGATTTTTTTTTAACCCTTTCGCTTTTGCATTCAGGTGAGACAGCTCGTATCTTTTCCAAATACACATTTAATTTTTTATCAAAGTCCCTGTTTGACGAACAAATTGAGTTGTCCATTTTTCAACATGGAAGTCGACTTTGTGCAATTCGACAGTGAACGATTTATTGCTACTTGTCAAACTTTAGAGTCGAGGTCTAATATCCAATTTCTCTCTTGAAACGACGTCAAACGTCGGCTGCTACAGATGCGTCCAAATACGTCTGTATATGTAAACGTATTTGCGAAGACAATGATTGGGTGTGTGTGTACCATGGTGGTTCTAATTAAATACTGTTACTTCCTGGCCCTCTCAGTTCAAAAGACCGCATTTATATATCCACAACCTAGGGGTGTATAGTCAAATAAGCATAAGAAAACAAAAAACAACGTCTCCCAATTAATTATATATATAGCCCATGGACTCATAACGCGACCAGGTAAAGGATAAATCAAATGTCCACTTCTTTTCTGGTGGATCAGTGGCGAGGTTACTGTTTACCGAAACGGCTTTTCTGGTGGATCAGTGCCAACATTACTGTTCGTCCCATACCTTGTTTAGGACTCGCGTGCTGTAGACCAATCCAGATGTTTCGACTGTTGTTCTTCGTCGCTGTGTTGCCACATGCGTGTGTGTCTCTGCTGTTGCTATGTTCGCAAACCTGTAAACATGGCAATCAGACATTATGTGGGCCTATTCCCTGCCCGTTACCCCGATGTATGGAGCCACTTGTGCTGACGGACGGGGATTGTTGTCAACACTGTCCCAGTTCCGAAAGTGAGTCTTTCTTCTCCCCCTCCCCTTTCTCCTCCTCATCATGGTTCTTCTTCTTCTTCTTTTTGATCTTCTTCTTCTGTTTCATCTTTGTCTTCTTCGTCCGACTACTTATTCTTCTTCTCTGCCTTCTTCTTGTTCTTCTTTTCCTTCTCTGTCTTCTTCTTTTACTTTTTCTTCTTTTTTTCTTTTTTCTTCGTCCGACTACTTAATCTTCTTCTCCGTCTTCTTCTTGTTCTTCTTTTTCTTTTTCTTCTTCATCTTTTTCTTCTTCGTCCGACTACTTATTCTTCTTCTCCGTCTTCTTCTTGTTCTTCATATTCGTCTGCCGACTACTTCGTCTTCTTCTACTACGTCTACTTCTTCTTGTTCTTCTTGTTCTTCTTTTCCTCCTAATTCTACTTCTTCTTCTTCTTCCATATTCCTCTTCTTCTGCTACTTCTACTTATTTTCATATTTTTCTTCTTAATCAACATCTACTTCTTCTTATTCCTCTGCTTCGTCTTCGTCTTCTTCCTCTGATACAATCACGTAAACGTTAAGGGGTGTATTCAGATTATCATAACACGCCAAACACTTCGGCATCTGCTCAAATTCAACTGAGCAGGCGGTACTCACAGAACACTTGGTGTGTTAGGGCGGTGTTAGGGCGGTACTCACAGAACACTTGGTGTGTTATGGCGGTACTCACAGAACACTTGGTGTGTAACGGGGGTACTCACAGAACACTTGGTTTGTAAGGGCAATATGAAGAAACTCAAGAGAGACTCGATAGAAAAAGATGATATTCGCAAAATTTGGAATTAAATATAATGCTTTTCCGATATTCCCTTTAAGTTGGACAGACACCGGAAGATCTCGTTACGTTGGAGAGTTACCGGAATATCCCGTTACGTTGTCACCAGTTTTCTGGATATGTCAATTGATTGATAGTGTGGTGCTTTAAGCAGCTTTAACAACCTTTCAGTTATATCACTGCGTTCCCTATGTAGTTTACTAGTTCTAGTCAGTTAAGCTTACCCCACACACGAGGGCAGCCATTAATTACTACAAAGTCGTTGTGAGACCCGACCGGAGATCGAACCCACGACATCACGCACCGAGACGGCCACTCTACCACAACACCATCGAGGCGGTACTGAATATGGCAAATGGAAGCAATATAATTTACCATAGGTTAGGGTTAGGGTAAGGGTAGGTTATGGGCTATGTCTCTTTCCCAAGAATCCAGATAACCCAAGAAACGATTATTAGATTGATGTCCGACAAAGCACACATTGACATTCCTTGTTAGAGCTATGGCGCGTCATATCAAATATGACCGTTATCCCGCATTTTTAAAAGTTATCAGAAAAAACAAGTTGTTCTGAAAATGGCTATAAAGTTATAAATATGGCTAAAATATGCACCTTTTTTTAAAATAACAATTCAGTCAGAGGGTATTCAATGTTCAACAAAATCATTATTATCCAATGGGCGACAACCCCAGTCTTTAAGATTGATCACAAATTGTCTATTCAATTACCTGGCCACAAGCCGATTAGAATTTCCTCCCTTTGACCTGTACGAACGAAGACAATTGTTACTGAATGTTACCTCTTTCCGGAAATGTACATTTAAAAACCGGTTCTTTTTGTAAATCAAATAATAACAATCCGATTCTAATCCACACCGAACTAATGAAGTACACTCGGGCTGTTATAGATATAATAAAAGATGTCTGACTTCGATTGTTCGACCTTTGCAAAAGAGATTCGATTCGATAAGATAAATAGAGATAATTGTATTGGTTTTGTCTAATTTAGTTGGACAGATACCGGAAGAGCCTGTATCAGTGTGCCCGGCGAACTGCACGATCGGAGGAAAGCATTACTGTCATCCGGTTCCATGTCCGTTACAACCATGCGTGGATCCAATCAAAACGGCCGGAGACTGTTGTGATCATTGTCCCAATGGTAAGCCTCTATGTATGTGTAATAGTTGGGTAATAATAATTATGTAATCATATTGGAACCGTCCCGCTAGAAAACCAACATTTTGGACTCTGCGTAAAGTATCGACCCGGATCAGCTTAAGGAAGCCGCATAAGCTAAGACAATTTTCGCCTGCTGTGCTGTTACTCTATACCTCTATTACCCCTGAGGTGGAATGTGTCGGCTCGGATTAGCCTGTGCGGACTGCGCATGCTGACCTGGATCGATACATTACACAGATATCATTATGCGGGTGTTCTCACCTAACGGCTCATATGTTGTCTCGCTTCTGACTCAATAACATAATTTACTACTTAGATTTTGGCAACAAATGGATTATAAATTTGTTAAAATAATTAAAAGTCGTCTATCGTAAATGATCAGTTCTTTAACTACGGAAAATAAAAAGGGCTACTCTTCCCAGTCCATTAGTATCTCATTACAAAAGACAGGATTAGGCAATTTCGAGTAAGTTCTTTTCATGTAATTGTAATGTGTGTATATATAATGTAAAACTGACAAGAAAAAATTATGAAAGCGGTCTCTAAATAATAGAACAATTAATTAGATACTTGTGAAAACATTGTTGCAAAAGGAAACTTAGCTCATTTGAGCAATTTGCGCCATCTTTGCGCAATGTTTTCAAACATCGTCTGCTGCAAAGGCGCCAGAAAGGGTCTGTATGTGGGAAGGGGTTAACGTATTTTCAAAACGGTCACACTCATATTGCGGCGGCCTTTTCACTAAACCAAGTAGGTTTTACTTTATCCACGTTGATAAGTTATATATACGAACACACGCCCTTTATATGCGACGTAGGTGACTCCATACTCTATATTTTGATATAAGCAGTTTACACATGTACTTACTATTAAGTAATATGGTCACCCGCCTTAAAACATTGTATAATCTTGAAATAAATGTTGATAAAAAGTCCTATACTTTAGTGGACAAGGTGAAAATGCTTGTTTCTCAATTTCTGTTTATTAAATTCCCCTGCATATTGATTAAAAACGGCGTCAATCTCCAACTAATCAATAACCAAATTGAAAATTACCGTCTGAAACAGTGAGGTCAACCTTTCTCTAAACCTGGTATACATTTAAAGAGTGAGTAATTATAGCTGTCAGAGTCAGGTTCCAACGTAAGACACAGATAAGTTATCTCCCTTGATAGGATGATAAGACCCTCGTGTCAAGTTACATATAAGCTAAACGTTGCGTTCAGTAAAAATCTTTGGTAGATCACGGTTGCTTAATCACCAATCAAATTGCAGCTACGATAAAGGAGCTGTAATATGATTGGTGGATTGGCAAACGTAATTTATCGAAATGTTTCTCTGAATGCAGCGAAAGCATTCGGTTTTCGAAATAGATCAAGGTTTGATCACCGATTTATAATGGTACAATAGCGTTTGGTGACGAGGAACGCTTTCCTTAGCGTTTGGTGACGAGGAACGCTTTCCTTTGCGTTAGGTGACGAGGAACACTTTCCTTAGCGTTTGGTGACGAGGAACGCTTTCCTTAGCGTTTGATGACGAGGAACACTTTCCTTAGCGTTTGGTGACGAGGAACGCTTTCCTTAGCGTTTGGTGACGAGGACCGCTTTCCTTAGCGTTTGGTGACGAGGTACGCTTTCCTTAGCGTTTGGTGACGAGGAACGCTTTCCTTAGTGTTTAGTGACGAGGAACGCTTTCCTTAGTG
>JAUELF010000008.1:414841-426924 GCA_031471495.1 Clinocardium nuttallii
CTGCGCGAACTGCGTAAGCTGATCTGGGTCGATATATTACGCAGAGGCCATAATGCTGGTTTTCTCGCGGGACGGCTAATATTATTAGCCATGACGGGTATGTTTGACATATAAGGTATGCATGTCTCCCATTACCCCTGCTCTCGGGTAGGAACGTATATACGTCACATCCGGTTCTGTAAATGCTTTATAAATGACGAACTGTCCATAATGCCCATTGATGAATACATTTGAAGATATACAAGCATGTGTATTTGGATCCCATGTGTTACCTGATGTCGTTGTGTCAATTTCTAATGGAGTTAGCAAACTTTTCTAATTTTTGAAATGATACCAAAGGGGTTCGTTTCTTTTTTACACTTACTCTTCGTTCTGTCGGTCCAATATCAAGCAACTGTGATAATGGTGAAAAAGGCATAAAACCGCTTGACAACAAAGCCATCGTTCGTCGCTGCGGATTACTTAGAACAAATATATTTCAATTTTCGAATTATATCCAACCAGAGCATAGGCTGCGAGCCTGACATCCGGAAAAAAAGGTCATACTGAATTTGATAGACCATTGCATTCTGATATATATCTTTTAATATAGACATATTTCAGTTACGAATAGTTTTCTTCCGATTTGTTAAATCAGTGAAAACAAGAGAAAATACATTTATAGTGAAAGCCAACTATAAAACATATCCATCTACATTCTTTCAGAGAGTATGGTCCGTGCTGTTATGCGTTTTTACTGACATCTGATAGGTAAACAAGCTTGCTAATTGGTAGGACCACACAAATTGTTTAAATACTTCAACATTCCAGGGTAAAGATTATGTAAAGAAGTTCTTTTATTGACCTTGTAGCTTGTATCAATACTCAAAGAAGTGTAAGAATGAAATTGGACTATTCGTCTCTAAGGAAAATCGCTCATAAATATTTAGTACGTGTTGTTACCATTGTTTATTCGCCAATAAACCACGGTATTTGATGGTGGCTTTTTTCTTATATTGTTGATCGAAAACTAGTTGCTTTCAAAAATGAACCCGAACATTAACTACTCAATGTTTCTCAAATTCAATACGTACTTAATAGGTAATATGATATGTTATACCTAGTTGATGTCGTAGTGGATACATTCTAGTGTATGGAGCGGTTTCCAAATGCCGGTTGCCACAAATAACTGATTTATTAACATTCTTAGACAAGCACAACTGAGCACAACTGAGCAGAATGTTAGTTAGGGTAAACCGAATAGGTTCCTTATTTAGTTAAAATTAACCACGTGTAGATGTTTAACGAGTATATTCTCCAGGGTAAAGCACTTCGTGTGGGTGAAGAAGCAAGTTGGAAAATAATATGGCCCCATTCCACGCGCTACAACGCAAACACATGAAACCGCGCTGAATATATAGGCTCATAAAAACATGTAAGTGAAATGCGGTGAAAAGGTTGTGTGCATGTACGGTCTCTGAAGCGCATTCTAAACTCGAGCACATTTAATGCAGTCTTGGAAACAATACGTATAAATCAATGTTCCGTCGGGTATAAGTTTCTGTAATGACATAGCGAAATTTTCTATAAAGATCTTTTTAAGAAGGCGTCGCTTTAACACTTCTTGTTAACCCTTTCCCTCATATAGACGCTTTCTGACGCATCTGCAGCAGACGGTTTTTTGAAAACAAAGTGAGAAAAGAAGAAATTGCACGATACGTGCGATTTCTCCTTTTGCCACAATGTTTTCCACTTTTAGTCATAGGTTATCCATTCAATTATAGGGATTTTCTATTTTTTGACAAAAAATGTTCAAGGTTGTCTGCTGTAAAATTGTCGTATGTGGAAAAGGGTTAAAGTCGTATGCTGCAGATCTGTTAAATTGGGTAATGGTTAATTATCTAGACAAATGAAAACCTTGCTATTTCATACATAAAGTTGTTGAAATGAAATGTGTTAAGTTCATACAGATACAGATTTTACATACATTTGCAGAAATGTCTGCTACAGTTTTGCTGTATTTGGGCTACGGTTAAGAAAAAATTGTAATTGAAATAAAGACAAAGGAAATTATAATATTCAGAGAAAATGAAAAATATGGAGAATGAAAATGTGCTCATTATGAGTGATTTCTTCTGATCCCAATACATTTTTAAAAGCCATGCCACAGAGGCAACCAAAGCCAGCTGTATCAGGGAAAGGGTCACACTTTAGATTGTCCTGGTTTGTTGAGTCCAATGTCAAGATCTTACTTTAGTTTGTCCTGGTTTGTTGAGCTCAAGGTCAAGATCACAGTTATGCTGGAAAGTAACATTATGGGACAATTTTATACTTTGCATTTTATGGTTGGCATGTGAAGAATGTACAAAATGAGTCACGTCACACCAAAACAGACCTTCTGAGGTTTTAACCCTTTTCTTTAAAGAACAAATCTGCAGCCGACGACTTTGAACATATTTGGTCAAAAATAGAAAATCTCTATAATTGAATGGATAACCTATGACTAAAACTGGAAAACATTGTGGCACAAGGAGAAATTGCTTGATTTGAGCAATTTCTTCTTTCGTCATTATGTTGTCAAAAAGCAGGAGATTGGATGTAAGTGGGAAGGTTTAAATTAAAATTGTTTTGTCATAACCACCTCTAGAGACTTGGACTAGATGCCAAACAGTGAAGATGCTTAACCCTTTCCCACATACAGACGCTTTTTGATGCCTCTGTAGCAAACGACTATTGAAAACAAAGTGAAAAATTGCTAAAAGTTAACTATTTCTCCTATTGTCATAATGTTTTCAACTCTATTCAATGCTTTTTATAGAGGTTAACCCTTTTGCAGCAGACGACTTTGAACATCTATAATTGAATGGATAACCTATGACTAAAAGTGGAAAACATTGTGGCAAAAGGAGAAATTGCATGTTTTGTGCAATTTCTTCGTTTGTCACTATGTTTTCCAAAAGCTGTCTGCTGCATTGGCATCAAAAAGCGTCTATATGAGGCAAAGGGTTAATATGTACTTTTCCATCAGCATTTGCTATGTCACCGAGTTGGATGTATTGGGAAAATTATAATAGAGCTTATTGTGCAAGTTTTCTTTAAGGAAATTGTCTGCGGATGAAAATTCAAATTGGGTACAATAATTTAATGATGCATTGTTTTGTGTTCTTTCAGATTGATTTTGCTCTGAGTGTTTGGCGGGAATTTCCAGAGAGGATTGTGGGATATCCGACGCGGTCTCACTACTGGGACGAAAACAAGAATAGATGGAGTTATACGTCTCGCTGGAACAATGAATATTCAATGATTTTAACCGGTGCTGCTGTTTATCATAGGTAATCAAAGTCCCTTTGTCTTTCCCTCATACGACAATTCTGCAGCAGACGACTTTGAACATATTTTTCCAAAAAATAGAAAATCTCTACAATAGAATGGATAACCTATGACTAAAAGTGGAAAACATGGTAGCTAAAGAACAAATTGCTCATTTTGAGCAATTTCGTCTTTTGTCACTTTGTTTTTAAAAAGCCGTCTGCTGAAGAGGCGTCAGAAAGCATCTATATGAGGAAAAGCGTTAAGTTCTTTCCCACAAGCAGCATCCTCGGTACCCAGGCTATTCATAAAATATATGATATAATATATTTTATGAATAGCCTGGGTACCGATGATGACTAAGCAGACAAATTTTCATTTGTAGAGCATTTCCGCATTTTTAACAGTATGTCAACTGGTGTGGATTTGTTGTGTGTGTGAAAAGGATAAACAAAGCAGGCGGTACTCTATTCAATAAAGATAATTACAGTGTTCCCTAGAACAGATATAAAATAGGGTAGTAAATGTGTCAAGAATGCCACCATGGGGTGTTATTATATTTGCCTGGCTTTTTGTGCTTTATGTCTTGTTGCTTATATTTTTATCCCTGTTGACACATATTGACATTTTTAAAAAACATTGTGGTAACAAGAGAGTCTCATGATAAACAATTTTTCCATTTCAACTCTGTTGTTTCAACATTGCACATACATAACATTTTCCCTCAGATGTTTCAAATTCAACAGTTCTATTATACAGACGCTTTCATTTTAGCGGCTGCTTACTTGCTGGGACTACCAATACGGGGAAGAGAAATGAGGGCGATAAGCTATATAGCTCTCAATAATATGCTTGTCGTTCTAATCAATATTCCGCATCATTATTGTACATGGTTTATCTATCCGCTTATAAAGGTTTACATACACAAACAGTTTTGTAAAGACGACAAGCAATTGAAGCTTATCACACTTATCATAATTGTTCTCTGCACCATATTTATAGTCCATGATACAAATGATAATTTCCTGAAGTTAAATAAGGGAGATCAGAAAGTTTCTGTATGTCAGGAAGGTTAAACCCATTGTTTTGTTTATTTTCAGGTATTACAATTATTTTTACACTAACGGACTTAGTTCAACATTGACAAGGACGGTGGATGAATCTCAGAACTGTGAAGACATTTTAATGAACTTTATCGTTAGTCATGTGACTAAGTTACCACCAATCAAAGTGACTCATCGAAAACAGTACAGGGAGTCTCTATTGCCCCCAAATAATTCCAAGAACTCCCCGTGGCTTGATTCTTACCACTTCGCGCAGAGGCAAATTTGTGTCGATACGTTTGCGAATATATTCGGATACATGCCACTGATCAGATCAAAAGCCCGAATGGATCCAATCCTGTTCAAAGACCCGGTTTCCAACTTACGGAAGAAATATCGACAAATTGAGCTTGTGAATACTTGATTGTGGGTCCACAGTAGGAAAATTTAACCCTTTCCTACATTCAACAAATCTGCAGCAGATAACTTTAAAACAATGCGGTAAAAGAAGAAATTGCTTGTGATAAACAATGTCTCTTTGTGCCAAGATGTTTTAACTGTATCCAAGGATAATACCTTCATTAATAGAGTTTCCGTATTCTTGTCTCAAAAAATGTTCTTAAAGACGTCGTACTCTTAACCCTTTCCCTCATACGACTTTTCTGCAGCAGACGACTTTGAACATATTTTTTCAAAACATAAAAAATCTCCATAATTAAATGGATAACCTATTCATGACTAAAAGTGGAAAACATAGTGTCAAAAGGAGAAATTGCACGTTTTGTGCAATGTCTCCTTTTGTCACTATGTTTTCAAAATGCCGTCTGCTGCAGAGGCGTCAGAAAGCGTCTATATGAGGGAAAGGGTTAACAAAACTACAGCAGAGGACTTTATAAACATCCGGAGAAAAATATGAAACAGCCCTTTAAATTAAAACATTATCGTTGATTAATATTGTGGCAAAAGGAGAGTGCACATATTAATTCTTTCAAAATTTTGGTTAATGTTCCATTTACATTTTTGTCTTTTAAATGATCGATTGATACTCCTAGTGTCTAAGTTTCGTGTTCTTTCTCCATGAGGAATTAAACGACTGAGTGGAAACCAAACCTATCGAATGACATTTTTGTTGATCTAGAAGTAAATATATTTGCAAATGCAATAATTCAGCTTCAACTAAAGCAATGTTAATTCGTTCCCACATGCAGATGCTTTCCGACGCCTCTGCAGCAATTGACTTCTGACATAATTGTGATAAAAGATGCTTTCTGACGTCTCTACAGCAATTGACTTCTGACAGAGTTGTGATAAAAGATGCTTTCTGATGTCTCTGCAGCAATTGACTTCTGACAGAATTGTGATGAAAGATGCTTTCTGACGTCTCTGCAGCAATTGACTTCTGACAGAATTGTGATAAAAGAAGAACTTGCTCATGGTGAGCAATTTCTTCTTTTGCCTCAATGTTTTCATCTTTATTTAACAATTAAGCTATTTTTAATGGAGATTTTAAGGTTTTTGTCGCTATGTTTTCTAAGTCGTCTGCTGCAGAATTGCTTCATGTGGGAAAGGGTTTAATGCAAATAAGAAAAGATATAATCTCTGATAACAAATATATATATTCATGATTTTTGCATATTTGCATGAATCTCAATATAATTTAAGGGAAGTACTGCTGTAGGGTTTTAAACCCTTTCCTTCATATAGACTGCAGCAGACACACTTTTTGAAAACAACGTGACAAAAGAAGTAATTTCTTAAAATGAGCAATTTCTCCTTTCCTCACAATGTTTCCACGTTTAGTTAGACAGGTTATCCATTTAATTACGGAGATTTTCTATTGTTTGACCAACCAAAGTTCAAAGTCGTCTTCTGCAAATTGAGAAGTTGTTAGAGGAAAAGGGTTAACCCATTTATATCTTGTAGTGCCTTTAGGTGTTCATTGTCGTCTGCTGCTGCATTGTTGTTGTTGTTGTTGGCAATTTACATGCGAAGGCTAATTAGGATGTGTTTAACCCTTTCCCTCATACGATCTAGGCAAACATAACCCTTTCCCTCATACAGGCGCATTTGCAGCAGTTGACGTTTGAATAGCATGGTGACAAATGGAGAAAGTTTTTCATAATGACCACATTCATTTGACCCTTTTGTCACAATGTTTTCAACTATATTTAAATGTTCATTCTTTCATTAACAGAGATTTGTTTTCATATTTCTGCCAAGATGTAAGTCACTAGAAGCAGATTTGTTGTATGTGAGAAATGTTAAAGGAAAATCTCTGAATAAAAGTTGTAGGAAAACCAACTTGAGCACTCCTTTTGTATCGGTGAACATATATCTGACCATTTATACTATAAGATCCAAACAGTATCTACCTTTCGTAAGTTTTGAACCTTCTGTGACTAATTGGCAATAAGTACAGAGCCAAATATGATAATGCTTAAATTATCTGGAAATACACTGTTTGCAGTAACCTTAACCCTTTCTCTGCCTGCAGAAGCATTGTTAAGCAATAGCAGCAGACAACTTGAAAACGTTGTGGCCAAAGGTGGAATTGCTCATTATGTTTTCAACTTTGTTTAACCCTTTCCGACATAAATTATATACATTTTCTGAGAGACACTTTCGGAGGCCTCAGCAGCAGACTGCTTTTTAAAAGCTTTAAGACAAAAGGATTAATTACTAACAATGAGAAATTTCTCATTTTCCTACAATGTTTTCAACTCTTTTCAATTCATAGTCTCTGGTAGAGGAGAAATTTCACATTTTTGACTTGATGTTTTTCTGTTAAAGATATGATGAAAGTAGCAAAGAGAGAGTTTCACTTTCAAGTCCTAGAGAAGAAAACGGTGTTGCGGTTTTTTAGAGTATATCTGTTTTGAAATATGTCTTTAAACTGGTATTTTTTTAATAGATTATCCCTTACCCTCACATAGACGCTTTCTGACGCATCTGCAGCAGACAGTTTTTTGAAAACTTAGTGACGAAAGAAGTAATTTCTTAAAACAAGCAAATTTCTCTTTTTGCCATAAAACTTTCCTCTTTTAGTGATAGGTAATTCATTCAAACTCTTTTTGACAAAATATGTTCATAGTCCTCTACTGCTGGACTGTTGTATGAGGGAAAGGGATATATTGATTGGACTTTGAACTGATGCTTTTAAAGTATTGTCTTTCACTGATTTTGAACAAAGGATTAATATTGAGTTTGTGTAAGTCTATTTTCTTTTATCAAATTGTTGTAAACAAGGTTAGATACTCTTTCCCATATACAAACTTTAACAGTTATTTCTTTCAGATTTGTTGTATGTGGGAAAGGGTTAAATTGAACTTAAGTTCACTTTATAAAAACTAGGTTGCAACTCATTTTTAATAAAGGTTGGTTAAATTTTTTAAAGAAATGTTTAATATCTTTAAAATACTTTCTTTCATTGATGCTGAATATAGGTTGAAATGAAGAATGTTCTTTTTTTAAGTATTTGCAAAGGGCTTTATAATTGTTTATGTTTTAATATATACATGTATGTACTAAAACAATGCCACAAAGTGGTTGTATTTAAGTTGTAACTTGTATTATGTATTTTAAACCTTTACATCTTTTGGTATTTTTTTTGTGTCGTCTGCTTTCCATTTCACCCTTTTCTCACTTAAAGAGGCATCCTCGCGTGTCTGCAGCGCACATTTTTGTTGAAAGCATTGTTACAAAAGGAGAAATTACTATGACTCTATTGAACATTTACACTTTCATTGATAAATATTTTCCAAATGTTTGTTTGTCTAGCCCCTTTCCACATACAACAATTTTGCAGCAGACGACTTTAAACATATTTTGTCAAAAACGAGAAAATCTCTATAATTGAATGGATAAACTTTGACTAAAAGTGGAAAACATTGTGGCCAAGGGAGAAATTGCTTGTTTTGAGCAATTTCTATGTTTGTCACTATGTTTTCAAAAGGCTGTCTGCTGCAGAGGCGTCAGAAAACGTCTATATGAAGGAAAGGGCTAGATGTTGTCTTCTGTTGTTCGTGGAAAGGTCAGGCTAAGGGAGGTAAATGTTACATGTGAAAAATTATATTTAGTTACATTGTTAAGAACATTGTTGGAAATGTTGCAAATGTGCCCAAAATATGTTTCTGATACAGCCGTCTTCCGAGAAAACAAACATTTCTGACATTGTGTATTGATGATCCAGATCAGCCTAAGCATGCCATGCAGGCTTTACCGGATGTACAGTTTTCGCCTCCTTGGGATTTTCTGTTTCAGGAATCATTACTCTATACCTCTATCCATGTGAGACAGAATGTGTTGGCCCAGATCTGTCTGCGCGGACTGCATGGGTAGGTTGAACTGTATTGATTCATTACGCAAAGGCCATAATGTTAGTTTTCTCACGGGACGGCTCAATTAATCATAATCATAATCATTCTTTTTCCTACAATGTTTTCTACTCTGAAACAAAATTAATTTTTTTTTCTGTATTATCAAAAAAATGTGTATTTAAGAAATAGCATTTCAGGTAAAGGATGTTCTATGTAGGTTTATGTTTTATGTCAATTATTTATAATTTTATACTATGATGTAAGCAGATATAAACTTCAATGCTATTCATTTGTTTCAAACCTTTTATATGAAGTAAATGATACCTTTTCAAATTACTATTTACCCCTCTCCCAAAATACTAGACAACAAATCTGCAGCAGACGACATTGAAACACGACATTGAAACACGATGAAAACTCCCTATAAATGAGAGTTTAATTAATAAAAAGAGTTGAAAACATTGTGGCAAAAAGATTACAGTGTAGTTGCTTATTTTGATAAATGTTTCCTTTTGCCAAGTTGTTATCAAAAGTTGTCTGCTACAGAGGTGTCAGATAGAGTCTGTATGTGGGAAACAGTTAATCCTTTCCCTCATATAGATGCTCTGACACCTCTGCAGCAGTCGGCTTTTTGAGCGGCAAAAATACTGATTTTTTTTAAAAATGAATGTTATCATTGAAAAGAATTGAAAACATTGTGGTAAATAGTAAACATTGCTCTTTTTCCACAATGTTTTCAAAAGTCATCACCTTCAGATGCATCAAAATGCGTCTGCATTTAGGAAAAGATTAATTAAATAAATATATTTATGATTATATAGTTTTGATTTAACAACAAAACTGTAGCAGACGACTTTGAAAACATGGACAAAAACCTGAAATATCTCCATGAAAGAAAGCCTAATTGTTAAATAAAGTTGAAAAACATTATCAAGTATTTATCAAGTTTCTCAGAATGTTTCATTGCATATCAATTTTTTTATTTCCAAATTGCTAATTATGAGTGATTTCTTAATTTTATATGTAAGTACAATAACTAAAAATATTTGAAAACATGGTTACAAAGGGAGATATTGCTTGTCTCGAGCAATTTCTTCCTTTGTCTCCATGTTTTCAAAAAGCCGTCTACTGCAGAGGCCTCAGAAAGCGTCTATATGAAGGAATAAAGGGTTAAACATTAGTTTTCAAATTCTAAATGTCTATAAAGTATAAACATTATATGTCTGCTTTAAAAAAAACATAACTTTTAATTTTGTTTTCAAAGAACAGAAAACATTGTATTAGTATTACATAATTATCTATCCAGATTCACCTGTATTTGCATCTACAATTGCTTATCCTTAAACATATGGAAATATTCTTATAAAGAAAGTATACTTATTTCATAGAAATGCAAATATTCTGGTAAATGAAAAAAATACACAACTTGCCAGAATATTTTCAGATTTTATCTGCTACAGAGGCGTCAGACAGAAAGTATGTATTTGTGGAAAAGGGTTATTACTAACTTACATTCACTTTTGGTAAGAACCACATCACCACAGTTTGTATATGAACCCTTTTCCCATATTCAACGAAACAGCAGACGGTTGTGGAAACATCTTTGATAACATATTGAAAACATCTATCAATAAATAAAAGTACAATTATTGAATAAAATTTATTAATAATGAAGAAATTGCCCATCGTCTGCTGTTAAAAATACATCTGCTGCAGATGGGTCAAAATGCGTCTGCTGCAGATGGGTCAAAATGTGTCTGCTGCAGATGGGTCAAAATGTGTCTGCTGCAGATGGGTCAAAATACGTCTGCTGCAAATGGGTCAAAATATGTCGGCTGCAGATGGGTCAAAATATGTCTGCTGTAGATGGGTCAAAATATGTCTTCTGCAGATGGGTCAAAATGCATCTGCTGTAGATGGGTCAAAATACATCTTCAGAGGAAGATTTTTAGTACATGTACGCAAAAATGTAAAATATAATTAATACATGTAGTATAATTATTGAATAGTATTGAAAAAACTGTGGTAAAAGAGGGGACTTGCTTATTATGAGCAATTTCTCTTTTGTCACATTCTTTATCAAAAGGCGTGAAAATTCGTCTTTATGTGGGAAAGTGGGTTAAGAATGCCTGTATGAATAGATGTTGCTGTCTCTCTGGGTTTGTTTACCCTTGCAAATTCCTTTACCACATACAGCTGCTTTCTGACGCCTCTGCAGCAGACAACATTTTAGAAATTACTCACAATGAGCAATTTCTTGTTCTGCCACAGTGTTTAAAAAAGTCATATGTGGTTTTCAAAAGTTGTCTGCTGTAGATGCGTCATAATGAGCAATTTCTCCTTTTGTCAGAATGTTTTCAACTTTATTTTATAATAGTACTTTCATTTAAATAATCTTTCCATATCTTTAAGGGATATATTTTCTTAGTCGTCTGCTTCAGGTTTGTTGTATGTGAAAAAGGGTTAATAAGTTCAATAATAGGGATGACTGGTCACAACTGGCTTTTGTAAAAAATCTCTTAGGAGGAGAAATTGTTTATGTTGAGTTAAAACTCCTTTTCTAAAAATGTTTTCTACGTTCAGTTTAAAAGTTATTTTAAAGTTATTTGTGTTACATTCTTACTATATCAAAGGTCATTTTCATGCATCATTAATTAACCATTTCTTCATATTGACTTTCTGACGCCTCTGTAGCACACAGATTTTTTGAAAACATGGTGACAAAAGAAGAACTTGCTCAAAACGAGCACTTTCTCCTTAGGCCTCAATGTTTTCCACTTAAAGGCTTAGGTTATCCATTCAATGATAGAGATTTTCTATTTTTTGAAAATGTTCAAAGTCATATCAGAAAATAAGTATTCGTTCTTATATTACTTTACGTAATTTGTTATGGGAGGTTGTATCTACTACTACTTTACAAACTGGCAAAGGTTCAAGGTGACCTATTCTGTTCATTCGTTGTCCATTGACGACTGTTTATAGTCGATGTTAACATTAAGCTTCAAACCACTTCAACAATTCCAACAAAATTTCATCGAATTAATCCTATAATGGTCCTTTTTCAAAATTGTTCAGAGATTTAACTTCTATGTATTTCTTTAGTTGCTGCCTCATAAGAAAGGGGGAAAATGTCCAAACTAAAAATTATTCTTATTGGTAGAAATGTTTCTTATGTGACCGATCTCAAAAAATATTTAGCCTTTTCTGATCAAATGTCAGATCCTCAGCATTGTGCGAAAAGTAGACAAGTTCATTCTGAGCAATTCATCACATATAGTTTTCTGCTTTGTCATACAATTATACATTTGAAGGTATTGCTTTCCACCTTTGTTTTTCTTTCGTTAGGCTTAGGGAAAGGGATTTTATTGCATATGATGTAATTGATCAAATAAACAAAACACTGTGGGAAATTGCTTTGCTGTACAATATTTTTGCC
>JAUELF010000008.1:440165-455554 GCA_031471495.1 Clinocardium nuttallii
GCGACTGGGGATCGAACCAGGGACACCCTGTTTCGAAATCCCCGACGCTAACCACTCGACCACAGCGGATTCCCCGAGTAAAATGACGTTGACACTCTGGACATTGATTCATAGTTACTTAAATGTCTTTGTGTACATTCTTATAAACTTTCATTCCGGATTTAGTTGTCTTCTCTCATCCATAAACTCGAGATATGGTGAATTGGGATTAATTTACGCAGTAACTGGCCCTTATTATATTATATGGGCGAACTAAACGTATGTGTATGATCTTTTATTTACAACAAAAATGATATTTACAAACACGATAACATAAAAGGTAATAAAATGGTACAAAACAAGTTCAAAACATTTTTATTTACAAAGGTAAACCCAAAAACTATTTCTATCAGTATCCATAAGGTGTGTATCAAAGTTATCTAAACTTCTTCTGTTTGTGTAAACCATTTGTCACTTTTTCTTTTCTACTATTAGTCTGTTTTCTCTTTCTCTTATCTTTACATATTTTATTTGGATTTGTTATGGTTGACTGAACTTTTGGATCAGTCACAATAGTCACAACAGATTCAAAATTTATCATTCGGCTGTTGGTATAGTTTAGGGTAAACCCTCTCACTTTATAAGTTTCTTTGTGTGTATTCGTCTTATACGCATATTTTGTTAGACCACCAGACACATACTCTACAATGTGTTCCCCTAATTCAAGTTCATCTGTGAGTTCGCACAGAGAGTCACCCGACGGTGGGTCATACTGCCCGGGTCTACTCACATAAATAACACTATCTGTGTTATACAACAGGACCCGTTTGTCAACTTGTTCAAAGTCACTGTAGAGTTTGAGTCTAACCCAACCTGTGGTAAAAGTAACTAAATAAATGTTTGTTTTATTATCTTCAGGCTGGCATTCCTTTTCATAGGCTCTATGTGTACCATATCATTATTTAAAATATGGAAATTATTGGGTTGTTTCGTTGGATCAGGAAACAATTGAAAGAACATGTTTGCTAGACTTTCATAAAAGAACTCTGTCTGACGCATATTAAGTCTCTGACCAAACTTACACCAAAAACTATTGAGCCAAAGCTCTCAAAACCGGGTTCTTTAAAATGTTTTACTGATCTTACCCCAAAAAGTATTGAGACATAATTTGGCCAAAGCTCGCAAACCCGGGTTCTTTTAAATGGTCCAGCAAAACTCCCTCTTTCTTAAGATAATTTTGAATGTAATTGTTAGTATCGGTTTTATTTTTAATCCACCGCTCGCCTCTTGTTTAAATTTTAAAAATGAATTGATATAAGTGGCGAACAATCCTCCTTCTCTAGTGTATATTGGGTTGATTCTTCCCAGTGGTATACTTCGTATATTTTTTGGAGACGATAACCTAGTCTAAGAGCCATTTCTATTTCGGGAGTGCATCACATACCTGTCAACTCTCCTTGTTTATCGGAACAATCACATGTTTTGGGATTCGCATTATCCGCGCAGGTCTGACGCAAAGGAAATTTCAGTTTACCGTTTGATCTATACGGAAGAACCGGATGATACAGCTAGCCCCCGAGGGGGTAATATATTGACTTTGGCAATACCTAAATAGTCCTTCATGTCCCCGAAATCTAGAGTTATGATCGCAGGGTGACCTATGGGATACCGACAATACTTGTTAACCCATGGAAACAAGCTAGTGAAATCCACATATTTTACTTCTTCGTTAGCCTGAACGTTATTATAGTAGAGTAGACAAGCATTGGTACGACCTACGAAGAAACTTGCTCTAGGATATAATCTATCCGTTATATCAACATTTTGAGTAAAGTGTTTCATTTCAGCGTTTGCATTCATTTCCTTTTTGAAGTCATGGTCCTAAATACAAAAGTAGTAATAGGGTCTCTTTGGGTGTAAACAAACGGGCCGCCATTTTGTTGACCTAGTTACTATTTATAGTATCTCATTTGCATATAAGGATTGACACAAGAGAGGGCGCCATTTTGTTGTCCTAGTCATTTTCATATAAGGAATGCGCATGCGTGGCGGCCATTTTGTCAGCACGTGTGTTGAACAATTTGTACATGACCTATTCAAACATGTATGACAAAGTAAACCTATTCGATTGGTTGAGACTGATGTTAATAGCTGGGCCTTATCAGACACAGTTTATTCAGAAATTTACTTTCACCATGAACACCATGTTCAAACTGTCTACCCACTCTGTAGAAAAGCATTTATTTAACCGTAGCTCGGACGCTTCTTTGTTTTTTAACAAAAACAGTATGATGTATAGCATTCAGCAATGTTTAACTTCTCCGGATAAAGTCTGCGCTAAACTTAATAAGCTGATTCTTGAAAAGAAGATGAGTGAAGACATTGGTGTGTTAGGCTTTGCCCAAACTTATACGCAGAAATTGAGTCATTTGCAATCCAAGCAAATACTTTGTCATTTCAGCCTATCCCATTAAGTGAGCAGTTAGACACTTCCCTCTTCAGGGAAACCGTTCCTCTTTGGGGACATCAATATATCTACGTACAATTAGATAGAAAAGAAAAGATCGCGCACGTTCGAACTTGCATTTCTATGAATAGATTATGTGTCATTTACTATAAATAGACATTTCTAAAAATAACTAACCAATCAGAAGTTACAGAGAGAACAACTCTAAGATATAAAAAAGACTGTAAAAATCTATAACAATCACAAGAGCCTTAGAACTCGACCTGACAACATGCCTAACTTTAGATGTAAACTGAATTTGGGGAATGGTCGTTACGTTCAAGTGAGCGAATGGAAAGAACAGCTACGGGTAGACTTAAGAGAATGGAACGGGGATGTGCCTACGAAAAAAGGAATTAGCCTCACATTGATGCGATACAAGAACTTTGTGGATGTGATAGAGAACATCGACAAAGCGCTTCAAGACAAAGAGTCCTACGAAAGTCATCTTGGTGGAAACGTGTACTGTACAGTCAGTGGGGTGTGCGTTGACATTAGAAAATATTGGAAACCTGAGGAGGAAGTTGTGCCTACCAAGAAAGGGCTATGTCTAATACCACTGGAGTACCAACGCTTAAAGGAGTTGATAACGGAAGTTGGACAGACATTACCTGAATTGGACACGGTGGTACCTTGTAACCTACAAGGTGACCATATGAACCAACTGGGGATGTTAAACTGTTCCGAATGTAATCGAAATGACTTTCACAACTGGTAACCACGGGTTAAAGATAAAAGGACATGTGTGAACTCGTCATTTTATAAGTAGAATTCACATAAAATAACATCACGAGATTTAAAACTTTGTTTTACTAGTAGTGACATCCTGGGACCAACTATTGAAAACATGTTCCGTACTGACTGCGGGAGTGACAAAAGATTGGAATATTACAATAGAAGACTCGAGACCTTTGAAACCTATCCAAAACAGTTAGTTCCGTCCAAATATGAATTGGCCAAAGCCGGCTTGTATTATACTGGAAAATCAGATAGAGTGATTTGTTTCCGATTTGGCGTTATCTTGAAAAACTGGGAAAGGGACGATAATGCCATGAACGAACATCAAAAATGGTCACCTCACTGCGAGTATGTTAAGATGGTAGGGGGTATCTTTTCAAATAGTGGTATGGATGTGATTGGTTAAATGCTGGATATGACCCCCCAGAGGATATATAAAGACTGATATAACCGTTCATACGATCATTAGGATAGGGTTAGTGGTCGTGGTATGTTATTTAACAGATGAGTTTGTCTGGTGGCTGTTAATACGAAAACTAAGAAGAGAAGCCAGGGAAGCGGCAGATCAATTTGCGCGGATATTTTATCTACATTTTGGGCTCCTGAGAGGTGGATAATGATTAATAATATCGTCGTTTGTACGGATCTACAGTGTGATATAAACTTAAGACAACTAACATTACACTGCTCCAGTATCAAAAAAAAAAAAGAAACGAATGGTTACATTTTCTACAATTTTATTATATATACATTTTATTTTACACAGTAATTACGTGACTCAAAAGTCGTTCATTATAGTCCAAGTTTACAGGATTAAACTGGTTGATAATATGTCTCATACTCCATCCTCGACATCTATGAATAGCGTAAAACAAGCAAAACTGTCCACAGGTTTGTGTTCCATTCTGTTGGAGACGTTTGTTGTTATACATATAATGTTGTCCAGTGGTGAGTAACACGCGTTTAAATTGTGTGTGGTAATAGTCCGGTAAGTGTCCCATGGAATCGAAAAACTCGGCTGGTCCTCTCGATGGAAAGTAAAAGACGACCCAGTGTCGACCAGGTTGATGACTCTTGTCCGTATTGACTTTAGGTCTCCATTTGATAGTACGAGGTAACCTCTCAGCTGGTACAACACCACCAAATTGTTTTACATGTCTCATTCTGTATGTCAACTGGGATGAATTCATGACTCCAATACAACGTTTCGACTCGCGTCGATTTTCATAAGCGATGGAAACTTGGCATACACAATGACTGTACACGTTTCGGGTAAAGCTTCTGAGAATTTGAGTTCCAAACGGGTATGAGCTCTCTGAGCAAATCTATCATTCAAGTCTGCTTCCGGATTGAACACGTACAAGTAGCTTCCCTGTTTAAAATCTTCTCGTGCCAATTTAATAGCGCTTTCAACTTTAGTCGTATAAAGTCTCCGGCAGGCTCCTACGTAGTAGTCACTCTTATAGTTGGGTTGTAATGGTGATGAGGGTGTAGACTGACTATCCACAAAAAATCCCGCGTAATTACAGTTGAAATTTTGAAAGTTCAAAGGGTTCTTAGTGTATGTTCCATGAACGGCCGAAGACGATACCAATCCCACAATCAATTGTCTGGGAACATCGCCTTGGAATAGGTCATCAGTGATGAACGAGTATTGTCCACTAGGCACCGCGTAAGACTTAACGACGGATCTTGTGTAGAGATAGAGAGCCTCTGAACTTTTAAGTGTTTTGCACTGTCCGATAATTAGTTCAGGGTCAACTTTCACCATAGCCACTTTTAAGGCAGCTTCTTTAATGACTAATGTGTAGGCATTAACGTCTGTAGCAGCGGCTAAGCGGAACGGATCTTTACTCTGCCACAATTTGATGTTGACAGGTACTCCATTCAGTAGTAATCTGTCTTGTTGACACAGGTCGACTTGAAGACGTCCTATGACATCGTACGTTTTACTTTCAGCTGTCCACATAGATCTATTGTAAAGCCCATTGTTTGTTGTTGTAGGGTCCGTGACTTCCGGAGAATCACTATCGTCTTTAATAAATCCTATACAGTTTAGGTCGTGTTGGGTTGGATTACTCAACAGCAAATCCATGTAAGCTTTATAGGCATAATTATTTCCAACTTCGCTAGTCGGGTGTTGTTGGATATTGAGATCAATCTGTGAAAACATCGAGTGGAGGACGTTGTTGGTTACACCAACGTGGTCTGCTTTTTCCAAACTGGCCCCATCCGCTTTAACAATATTACAACGTGTAGTAACGTATTGGTCAAATCGATATAAGCGCTGGATGTCCCCGGTATGTTAAACTCTATGGCGGCGCCTTCTGTCAGTTGATTGATTGGTCGAAATGTAAGCCATTCCTTTTTCTGTGATCCGGTGTGAACTGTTGGAGCTTGGAATAAGGACAAATTGTCACTGTGTATGTCTTCCATTACGGCAGTTGATCTGTTTTAGAGCGTTCTTTCTTCTTGGTATCCTCTTTGGATTGGTTGGTCTTTCTTTTGACTGTAAACTTCTGTTGTTTTCTTGTGGTATCATTACCCTTATAAACTTCCTTCAACTATGACTTGGCCAGTTTGACAGCTTGAGCCATGGGTGTCACAAAGTTAATGGTAGGCTCTTTCATCGCCCCACCCCTCTGATTCTTGTCCACCACGTATTGTCCTTTATGATTAGGTTTCAACTTTCCTTCGGCCATCCGCTGAAAATGACGTGTCCACATTTCTACTTTGTTCATCGTCGACGTAAGTGAAGTACACAACGAGTGATAGTTTTATCTTTGTTTATTATCTGCAACTGTCCTCCCCTTATAAAGATTCGGATTCGATCGACACGAGTCTCTTTTACCGGAACGTAATAAAGAACAGAAAATTCAAATGGTTTCTTCCTCTTTCTTAATATTACGTAATCGTCGTAATACGGGGGTCATCGTGTTTTCAACGTACGATTCTTGACATAAGTCAGCGCACACATACAGCGTTTCCGTAGTTACAAAAGGTTCTATTTCAGCTAAGACGCACTCCCATTGACCTTCTAACGTATACTTTCGAGGTAATTCTAAATCTGAAGACATATTATCAGGGTATTCATCTTCAGAGTCGTTACTGGACAGGAACAGATAGTGGTTGTCCATCTTGTTGATGGATGTCAATATCCTATTGTCTCTTATAAGCTTTGAGAGTTCTCCAGTAGGATCGGGTTTCCGAAATGGACTCGTCTATAAGTGGTATCAGTTGTTTCAAAGTGAGCCATTGATGGAGTTCCAATTGGATTCCTATTGGGGTCGCCGTCCCATTGAGAAAACGTCGAACATCTAGAAATATCAGTCCATTTTGGTTACACAGCGTTCCGTAAACATTCCCTGAAGATGGTATTGTTTGACATATACGCACGCGGTATGATTGAGATCGATGGGTTTGATTTCATAGTCTATCGGACGATGCGTGACGGACACGCTGATCATGACAATACCTGGTAAGGCACAAGACAAGGCAATGAGAACAACACCTAGCCCCTTTACGACCCTGAAATGACCCTTCAACTGATCTTCCCCTTCCAAACATTCCTGAATGAGAGCTCGACTCGTCATAGTTTGTTGTTCATGGTGAAGAACATCTCACCCTTATAAACTATAACGTGAGCCGTCTTTTTCTGGGATCCGAGTGTCGTATTTTTTAGGCCAATGTAGCCACCGGACAAGCACTTCCCTTTGTTTTTGACGTGTTCTTTTCCTAAGCACTTTTTCAATGTGATACTCGGTTTCTTCATCTACATTTACCGCTTGTAACTCGGGTTCATAAAATGTCCCCTCTATGGACTCACCATCCCAGTCTTTCAGTGTATACACGTTCACATCTTCTCTTCTGTAGCGCGATTTGACTTTGAAGAGTTCACCGTCCATTGTTCGGAATACTCGCGATCGAACACGCTTCTGATGTGTGATATACGTACAGTCTGACCAATTTTAAACTTGTATCCTTTCTTCTTTTTTAACTCATTCTTAATCTCTCTTTTTGTTTTTGTCTTCTTCTGACCTTTCTTTCTCAATAAAAATTGTTGTATCCTACTTTCACTTTCGTTAGACTTATTCACAGATATTGGTGTATCGCCTAAACTTCGATGAACAGTATGGTTGTAGCTGTGCACCATGTCCTGTAACTTATCTATATATTACTTTGTTCTCGTTTTCAGCATACGTCTAAATATCTTGTGTTTGATTGTGTTGATGACACGTTCAGCGTAGTTGGCTTTAGTTTCGTTTTGTGCCAGCCTATGATGAATACCGAGACCTTTAACAAACTTGGATACGTCTTTGTTTTTAAACTTTGGCGTTATGTGACCTAAAATCGAGCTAAGGGCGTTCACCACCTCAATCTCCGTTTTGAATTTGAGAGGTTGACACCACGTATATCTGGAAAATACGTCAATGACCACTAGTATGTATTTGTAACCATCATTTTCTTTAGCAAGAGATATCATATCCATTAAATCTATGTCACACATGCTGTCTACGCCATTGACAATAACCCGGTATCTTCGAAAATGTCTCCTGGCTCCCCGAGTGAGAGAATAAGCATCCTGGTCTTGAAGCCATTTCCGAATTCTGTATCGACCAATTTTGAATTTGCCCTCCGATTTTACTACATCGAAAAGTTTGTCTGGTCCCATAAAACTAGCAGGATGTTTCTGATTGAAATAGATTGATGCCAAGTACTCCTTCCAGTCCATTATAAGTGGATCCACTTTTTTCTTTGTTGTTTTCTTTTCAATGGGAAGTCCCGGTGGTCTTAACGTAACGGCACGCTTGACAATAAGAGTAGTCGGTAAATATATCTCCTCTAGACCTTTGTAAAATATGTTAGTTCCAAGAGCGTGTAGTTCTTATGGTGATATTGTGTGTCCTTCAATAAATCCACGATATGGGATCCTTGAAGTGTTGTTCCTTTATAAATGAGATCTCCTTGTTCGTTCCAAGTCAGCGTACCCTTGGGGTCACGTGATATATAGGTCAGGATAGCTTCAATTCTAGATCGATATCTTTTAGGTAGTACTTCCAAAATTTCTGTTAGTCAAGTTACTCGTCTGAAACTGTTTTGGGGTTTCTTGTCCTCCACCTTTCTGAGGTGTTGTGTTGGAATGTTCAAGTAAACGTTGATATGTATCGTAAGATAAAAGTACCGATTTCTGAACACCTTTCATTGTATATAGTCTCTGAGAGCGGGTTCCACATATTTCAACAGTTTGGCAATCACTGCACCTTGTTTACACAACAATTCCTTTTTTTTCTTTTTACTAGTAATGGTCGTGTCGCCCAAACGTCTGATAATGTTTCTATGTCTTTTGAGCTTTAGTTTATGAGAGGGTGTAATGGGTATTATACTTTGGAGTACGTTGACTACCACTTCTGTCAATGCTCTCAATTGATCGTTGGTAATGGTATCCAAAAGCTGTTTCCTTTGTTGTTTAGACGTGGTATTCATCAACAACTGTAAATAACTCCAATGTTTCTAAATGAGACGACTCCTCGTTATTGTATTGGAGCGGAACTTCCCCTTATAATCTCGTGTAAATGACGGAGATCTTCTCCAGGAAACACGTTTGTTCTCATTCTATACTTGTCCTCTCCCATAGGCATTGAGTCTAAAACTAAATACCCATATCTTTCCGCTGTAGCATCTTCGTAAGCTTCTACTAAGGTATTCGACTTTCCAGGGAAAAGTTGTTGTCCCAACGTCATGATCTGAGATGTTCCGCGTACATTTTTGAACAAAACCGTGTACCAACTATTTAATGCGATTGTACTGGCCGATTTACCTTGTTGAAAAAGATAGTGAGATAGATAGATGACACTTAAACGGCGATGGTGACATCCCTGTGTAAACAGCAACGGCGGCGGAGGTTGCGGCGGAGGTGGAGAGGATGGTGACGGGGGCGGCGGCGAGTACGGTGACGGGGACGGTGTGGTCGTCGAGCCCGACTTGGCAGGCTGTGAAGGAGAAGTCAGCAGAGGAGTGTATGTATTGTTGTAATTAAATCTGTCATTGATTTGTTGATGTATATTTCTTTTATGACGTAGCATGACGTCTCTCCTAGGGAAATGACGTTGACACTCGGTGCATTGATTCATAGTTCCCTTTTTTTTTAATTCGTGTACTCTCTTATAAACTTGTCTTCATATTCCGTATTTAGTTGAACACGCCTTATTTCATCTATGATGGTCTGTATTAAATACGTTGATCGTAGTAGGGTCGGTAAAAATGTATGATTTCTTTGTAGAGCTTCAATTTTTCTAGTCACACTGACAAGATCTGAATTTAACATTCTCAAAATTAAATCCTTTCTGTTAAAGATACGGATGTCATGACCGAAAGGTTTGATCGTATTATTTACAATACGTTTTGCAACTTCACATATAGCTTTGATTTGAGCGGATGTGAGATTCTGTAACAACTGTCGTCGACCTCTTGTATCACTCAAAGACATCAAACAGTCTAAGTTGAGATACACCTGAGAATGATCCATAGTGTTGTACATCACTGTATGGTATTCGATTCCCTTTATAAACTTATGTATGAGTTTTATAGTGTGACACGCTTAGTTTCGCCTCGAAAGGTTACTCACACCCTAAACCACGTGAAGGTGGTGTCATAATATAGGGCTCCCCTCCATCTCCTCCATCTTTTTGTATTGGTTTCGTCGTATCTAAAATCCGTACGGTTCAGTGTCGAAATCGTCGAGACGTCTACGTTTCGTGTAGACCATCTGATAGTTTTTGTTTTCATGTCTGTTGTAGAGCTTTCGTTTCAATTTGTCTCTACATATCTTATTTGGATTGGTGATTGTAATAGTTTGTTTACTTTTTGTATCTGTCACTAATGACTTGACGGCTTCAAAGTTGATGAGTCGACTGTTGGCGTAGGTGAGAGTGAAACCTCTCACTTTACACGTTTCCTTTCCGGTGTTGATTCTGTAGGCATAATTCTTAGGGCCACCGGATACAAATTCTACAATGTGTTGTTCTCCTTCCAATTCATCTGTGAGCTCTCCCAAGTAATCACCCAACGGTGGGTCGTATTGTCCAGGTCTAATCACGTAGATAACACTGTCAGTGTCGTAGTAGAGGACTCGTCTGTTCAATAGTTGAAGGACGCTGTACAGTTTGAGCCTGGCCCAACAGGTTGTAAATGTGGCTAAGTAGATGTTGGTCTTGTTGTCGTCGGGTAAACAACCTTTTTCATGGGTCCATTCCATCTGGATGAGGTCCTCAGAAACGATATGAAAATGTTGTGCCTCTTTCATAGGGTCTGCGAATACTTGGAAGAACTGGTCTACTTCTGATTCATGAAAAAACTGTGTCTGTCGCATATTAAGTCTTTTGCCGAATTTGCCCCAGAAACATAACTTGGCTAGAGCGCGCAATCCTGGATTCTTGACAATGAGACTCCTGTCCAATGCGACGCCTTCCTTTTTAAAATACTGATTGATGTAAGCCTTCATGTTAGCTTCTGTTCCGATCCATTCAGGGGGTCCACTCGCTTATTGTTTAAATTTTAAAAATGTATTAATGTATTCGGAGAATAAACCCCCTGTTTGTGTTTTTGGATCGTATTGAGTTGTTTCGGACCAGTGATAAATTTCATAGATTTTCAATACCACGTAACCCAATCCAATAGCTTTCTGAATTTCAGTGATACACCACGTACCAGTAATCGACCTTTGTTCACTAGTACATGTACACATGTCTTGGTTTTCATCATCAGCACAGGTACGACAGAGCGAAAATTTCAGTTTTCCATTGGACCTGTATGGAAGGACCGGGTGGTAGAGTCCTCTAGGAGGTAATATGTTGACTTTAGCGATTCCAAAGTATTTACTTATATCTTGAAAGTCTTTGGTGAGGATGGAGGGGTGACCAACGGGATACTGGCAGTACTTGTTTACCCAAGGATAAAGTGATGTATAGTCGACGTATTTAATTTGTTCTTTCTCTTTCACACCGTAATGAAGTTGAATCGCATTAGTTCTACCACTGAAACTGTCTCGTGGGTCCAATCTATCTGTCAGGTCCAAATTTTCTACGAATCTGTGTCATTGTTCACGAGTTCTTGAAATTCGTGATCCCAAATACACACATATTTCATTCCCAAACTTTCGATGTATGTCTTCTTGTTCATTGTCAGTGCATAAATTTCACGCATATACTGTTGTGTAAGTGGATGTGTGGTGTCTGCATCTGGAAAACACTCAGGGCAATGGTGGAAGACGCAACCGTGATACTCATAAGCTGTGTTGGTTGCTACACAATATCCGTCGAGCTTATATCTTACTCCAGGCAACGTCTTCTCTCCATCATTGAGAGCGTGTCTGATGTTGATACCTTGTTGTGAAGCCACCCACTCTAACCATTGTATATAGACTTTACTAAACTGGTCGTTATAACCACCGGCTGGAATCTTGGCGATGGGTGATGACACAAATTCCCTTTTTTCAACTTTTTTCTGACAAGTTCAGTTTCGCTAATCCATTCGTTTTCCTGTAAAACGTATAGCTTTCCATTTGTTACTTTCGCGGCTAGCCAATCTTTTTCACCTTCTAATTTTACTGCCCATTCTTCTTCAAGGAACTTGGTTCTAAAGACATTCATACAAACAGAAGCTATAGTGATGGAATTGAATGGATCCACGGCACCTACCCACTTCTTTTCTTCTTTTCCTTGTTTGTTCATTAATACTTCTTGTTTTCCTGTAGCGGTCATCAGTAAATTTCTGAACTTCAAACAGGCTTGTCTCAAAATATCTACATCACTTCTACAATATTCTAATAGTTCCTTTCTAAAATTAAAGACCTCTTCTTTCTTTGAATTCAACCAAGTTAAAAGTTCACCCCTACCCTTTTCACTCATGAAGTTGTCACCGTAGTAGTTTGGCTCTGGATATTTACCGACGTAGGATTGGTTCTCTCCGTTAAAAAAGTGCGGGAACCATCCTTTCCCCAACTCTTTCAACCCAAACGCTTTGGGAAAAGAAGCCAACTTCATTGGTAGAAAGTTAAGACTATCAATCACTTTCATATGGAGGCCTTTTTCTATCTCCATATACATGAGCTTGGAGCCGTTGTATATAATCTTGGCTGGTCTTATGGACTGGTCAATGAGATACTCAAGAAGAAAGTATCCGTCGTACCCTTCCATGTTATGGGCCACAACTGTAAAGTACTTGTGTTGGTCTGAGAAGAGCCATTTACCAAATGTTATTGAAGTGTCCACCCCTTCAAAGATGGTCTCACGAAAACCACATTTCCCAGGACAGGGCCCCATATCCTCATTATCATATAGGTCTATGTTTTCACATTCTTCACATCGTGTTCCACAGCCTTTACATATTGATTTTGGTGTTAGTTCTTTGTCTATACATTTCGGACATACGGTATGGGCCACGACGAAATTAGGCTTGTGAGTGGCTTTCCCACACCATGACGAATGACAATTCTGACATTTTGTGCAGGATTTACATTGTGTGTTTGGTTGACAATCTTTACAATGAGCCATTCTGTAGCCTTCTTGACATTCCATTGTCTCATCTTGACTACATTCACAATCAAAAAATATAAATTTGGGAATGTTAAGTTCTTTGGCAGGAGTTGCTCTCAGGTAACATAAATGATTTTTCATAACATAGTGTGTACAGGACGAACACAAATATTCCCCACATTCGTGCTCCTTTTTATTTCTTTTGTCTGGCCTCAGCACCTTGTAACATTGTGGACACTTCCACCATTTTTCGCATTGGGAAAGTCCACTGTGTTTTCCTTTATTCCTTCCTTTCTGGTGTATTGGTATTTGTTTATGATTGTTGAAACAAACATCGGAACGGCATGTCATGTGACATGAATGACAGCTCATCATGGTGTCTGTTTCTAGGCAATTATCCCTTTTGCACACGATGAAGGAGGTCTCACACTGGTGATATTCTTTGTTGTTGAATTGTTTGAGACATTTGTCGCAAAAATACATAGCGCTGAAGAATCCAGTGATACTGGTGATAGTGTGAACATGGTCGTCGTCTACCAAGTACAGATACATACATGGCACTTACAATCATCACACGTATACCAAGAAACTCTTCAAACGCCTGCACATCGTTGAGACTGGCAGGTCGATCCAGAGGTACACCGGCCAACTGACTTATGGTGATCGCTAGCTGTTTTTGTTGTTTTAAGTTCTTCTTAGTGAGGTCTTTGTAAAATGATAGGGGTACTGTTTGGTGTTCCAATGCTAGCTCTATGTTTCTTTCATTTCCTCTAGGGATGTCTTTCCATTCTTCGGGGGAACACCTTTTTAATTTAGCCCAGCCGACCCCGATCGCTCTGGCCATACATAGTTGATCATCATTTTCGATGGCGACGAGAGATGTTTTGAGTTGGAGATAATTGTTTTCCCTCTTTAATCTCATTATACGCCGTCTGGCTCAACCTTTCGGTAAATCAATTAAACCCACGGTGATCTCGAAACTTTGGTCAATCTCCAATTCCTGGTGACTGTTCAGGACTTTTTCGATTATAGTCATGACAGTGTCGGCGTTGAGTTGATCCCAGGGTCGTAGGGGTACGATGATTGGGTCATGAAGTCCCTCGTGATTAATAACAACACGTCCCAAATCATTTCCCTCCAACACGCTCTTGGCTTCATTTAAAACATCGTCAAACATCTGATGTAGACCCGGTCGTACTTCTCGTAACTGTTGTCCATTAAAGCTTTCATCAATCTTGACCTGGTACGTACGATCCACGGCCGCATTCTTCGCATAGGTGCGCTCCGACTTTTTTCTCATGGTGTACTGGAGGCCTTTGTGGGAGTCGGTTTGACGGGAAGGACCCTGCTCTTCCCCACCTCCTATCTGTAAAACAGGAATCGAAGGATTCCAATTACCATCTTCCAGACAAACGTTGGCTAACTCGGACATTTCCTCGTCAAAGAGATAGGCTTTGATACATTCTTCAACCTCATCTCGTTCTTTGACATATTCAAATGCCAAGTCCAAGTCTATTTCGTGGGTTGAACATGGGTCCACTGTAGTCGCCCGCTCGAATAATCCTCCGAAATGTTCAAGTATTGTATCCAATTCGTCATCAACAAAATCAGTTCCAAACTCTGGATTCTCTAATTGAAACAAGCGAAACCTCACTGAAGGTGATTCCTGAATTCCCATCGTCGCCGCAAAATTCAATAGTTCATTAGCATTAGTGTAAGAATTTACCATGATCTCTATTGTTGATGATAACAAATCCATATCTGAAGTGTAGAATTATGTTTTTTATGGTCAGAGCCTACCCTTATATACTAGAATGGAGTTAGGGTTATTTTATTGGTGGTTTAATTATATTGATGTTATTAATATTTCAATACGTAATGTCTATTTATAGTAAAATGATGTCACGCCTATTTTAAGATCAAATTTGCTCATAAATAATGGAAATATAGCCATTTAAAGATGTAATTGTGTCACTTCCGGTTTATGTACGCATTGGACTTTTGATTTGATCATATCAATTGGTAGAGTTTACAAAACTGTTTAAAACGAGTCCAAACACGACTATGATCGGTCAATAGATAAAAAAGATACCCTCATTTAAAGGTTTGCGTGTCCAACAGGCTTTTGAGCGCTTTGAAAAACTGCAATAACTAAAGAACCGTTTGTCACAATGTAATATTTTTTTCAGATTTTAAAAAGGGCGCAATAAGATCTTTCGAATGACATATACCATTTTAAGATAGAGTAATCATTAAAAAAAGATCCTGTGTAACTTCCGGTTAAATTAATCCAAAATGTAGAAAATTAAAAATTATTTGGAAACAAAGAAAACACGACTATAATCGGTTAATAGATAAAAAAAGATACTCTCATCTATCCTAGTATTGGTGTGTTTAAACAGAGACATATGAATGAGTGAACTGCATTCGTGATATAAATGACTTAAGGTTGAAAGCGGTATAACACCCCAATAAACAAACGAACATTCCCTTTTGCCACAATGTTTTCCACTTTTAGTTATAGGTTATCCATTCATTTATAGAGACTTTCTATCGAAAAGCTGTCTGCTGCAGAGACGTCAGAAAGCGTCTATATTAGGGAAAGGGTTAATGAAAGCTCTACAATCATAAGG
>JAUELF010000009.1:78594-91349 GCA_031471495.1 Clinocardium nuttallii
TTGCTGATCATATACATACATTATTTAACATATGTAAGAAAAGGCGCTAACAGTGTAGCCCCTTGTGTGTTACTATCATATCCATTGACGTGACGTTATGGAGATATAACAATATCACTAATGGCCGCAGAAAACCAACATCTTTAACCCTTTCCCTCATATGACAATTCTGCAGCAGACGACTTTGAACATATTTTGTGAAAAAATGAAAAAACTCTATAATTCAATGGATAACCTATGACTAAAAGGGGGAAAACATTGTGGCAAAAGGATCAATTTCTTCTTTTGTCACTGTGTTTTCAAAAAGCCGTCTGCAGCAGAGGCGTCAGAAAGCGTCTAAATGAGGGAAAGGGTTAAATTTGAAAATAGTGTGACGTGTGATCTGCCTGCATATAAATGTTTGGACCCAAATATGTTATCTGATCCGAATAAAAAATACTTTGTAAAGAAAAGTCTCGTTTGAATGCGTGCGTAAATAAGTTACGAACGGTTTACAATTCCGACCGGGCAACGTGGACGTGCAGATTAGTCTAAATATGTGCTGGCCGAACATGTGCAACGGTTGAACTTATGGTCAGTAAAGTGGTGAAATAATACATTCAATAGTGTTCTGAATATAATATGAGTTGTTTTACATCTCCAGATTCTTATTTGACCCTCAAACCTATATGAGGTGGGTACTCAAAATAATCGTTTGACTGAGACTATTAGTTTGCCTACCCACAGCAGAGGATTTAGTTGCGTCATAAGAGAGATATTATTGGGGGAAAATCCTCCGATTAAGCAAAAAAAGATAATAAACGGAAGGATAGAATAAAGGCGAGAAAGTTGCAAGCACAATTGACAAGACAAGTTTAGCGCACTTGTCGACTCCGGTACATTATAACTATTTAATTACAACGTGCTTAGACAATCTTGTAATGCGGTTCCTTTGATGCAAATTTTACCATCCTTTATTAAAACAATCCTTTAGATCTAGAAACATATAAAACACTTTAAATCTCGGAAACACACCCCCTCTTTACTGCTATAAATTATTTAAATGGTTATATTCCGGAACGAAAATGGAGGAAACGGGCAAATGTTTCAAAATGAAAATTTTACTCTTTCCACTGTGATTTCTACACCCTATATAATTAACATTTTTTTCTCATTAATTATATATTTATTTCAGATTATTTTGAAAACTTTCTACACAATTTTAAAACAGCTTATCAGGTAAACACTTACACATCAACATATATTAATTCACAGTGCATGGAATCTGGTTGGGTTTTGTATCGCTCGAAAATCGGAACACATATTTCCTTAACGCGTCTGTCATCACATTAACTTTATTTCCACAAAATATTTTAACGTATTAGCTAATTTCATAATGTCATAAAACGGAAATTCCAAATTGTGAATGTCATAACACTGTCGAAATCAATATAAAATTTAAATGTTCAACTTGTTTACGTTTAATTAACACACGTCACTCTCACAAACTCCAATTAAAAGAAGTTATCAAGATTTGAAAATAAACCTTGACAAGCTTATCGCTAAACTCAATTAATCAGCACTGCCGAAAATCCCGGCCTCTATTCACATTGTCAGATAAAGCGGTATCCGCTGACGGCGTAATGACTCCGTATGATACACATGAATAGTAACCACTTTACTCCTCCCCTTAAACTTTATTCCCCTTTGAAGTTAAGCTCCGCCCACTTCACCACACTTGGATGACTTTTTTACTCATCGTTCATTTATTATGTTGCTAGGAGGGCAGGACCTGTATAATGGCTAAATACCAACGTTTTAAAATATGCAGGTGTATGTATGAAACGTACATGGTCGTACGTTTTTTTAAATTATTTTTAAAATATAGTGCGGGTCAAAATGTGTAATTTAATTATTATATTATTATATAAATGATACCAATCATTAATACACGTTACAAAATGTACTTTAAAGAAACGACAGTAAATAACTAACACAACCATGTAACCGATTTAAAAGAGAAAGAAGCAAACACGGGCTGTTTTATGTTTTGAAGCCCTCAGTGAGAGGAGAACTATGAGCCGTCTCGCGAGAAAACCAACATTATGGACTCTGCGTAAAGTGTCAACCCTGATCAACCTAAACATGAAGCGCAGGCTTACCCGGATAGACACGTTTCGCCTCCTGTGGATTTTCTGTTTCAGGAACCATAACTCTATACCTCTATCCCTCGGAAACGGAATGTGTCGGCCTGGATCAGTCTGTGCGGACAGCGCAGGCTGATCTGGTCGATACATAAACGCAGATGCCATAATGTTGGTATTCTCGCGGGACGGTTCATATATAATAGACTATACTTGACTGTTTCATTTTTGGTGAGATCAAAATATATTCTCACTCACTGAACTGCAAAAGTGTTACTTTCATGAGCGACTTCAACACTGGCTTGGTTCTAACGTATTGAAATAAATCTCAATATTTCACACTTTATTTCTGTTTTCAGCCTAGACCCTATAGCTCAGTCGTTAGCGACGCGGGCTCTCAATCCATAAGGGGTTGTGAGTTCGACCCCAGCTCCACCAACATTCTTTCCGACATTCGACTAAGATCACTGTGATAAGCTTCATTCGTCTTCCACCAATAGGCTAACAATAATGTGGAAAATCGTATTTCAAATTTCACCGCTTCGGTGGCTGGGGGTAGAGCGTCCGCCTCGTGTTCGATCCCTGATCGGGTTATACCAGATACTTTAAAAATGAGCTATCATTACAACTGACTGGCTGGTGTCAGGATCGATGAACAAGTTGTACAGATAACTTACCCAGGAAACGTAGATATATAACAAACAAACAAATATTGAAAGGGGCTAATTGGTTCATCCAAGTTGCATGTTTATTTTCCCTCAGTCGGACAACAGCTACATGTTTAATATACCACGTGTGGGGACGCAAAAACAACAAGAACAACAACAAAAATAACAACAACAACAACAACAGCAACGCGATAAAGGACAACCTCAATTCATATGTAGTACATAATATTTGTCTTTCAGATGGCTCCTCACAGGGAGCTCGTATTACATCATTTGAAAATTTAAAACCTATTTTTATTTCCATAGTACATACCTACACCGATGTAACCATACTAAGTGTAAGGTGTTATGGAGGATGTCCAGGAACTTAACATACCTATGCACGTGGCAATATAAACAAATATGAAACAAATACAAGAAAACGAGACAGAAACAGCTACATAACTTCACGTGATACTAAGATTAGTCCGTGTATCGTTCCGACTTACGCGCATTTTCGTTGTTTGTTCAAAATTCAAACGTACGAATATTGGGGTGTATAGGTATTTTTTCAATAAAATCAGACTAAAAAGATACTTCGCGAATGCTTATTGTATTCTGACGACACCACATCAATGCTGTCTCGGTTGATATAATTAGCTTAAATATTCTCGAGCAGGTGCCTGTTTATGTGTCCAATGAAATCGCGTTTCCAACCAATGCGCAATTATATACAACCGGGACACTCGACACATTAAACCACTTCTTAATCTCGTTTATTTACATGGATTATCTCCCCTGTTTAATACCTTACGATTGTTACGCGATAATTTGGTTGGCTGATGCAAATAGCAATCATGAGACAACATGTATGATGCAGTCATACTAGCAATATAGGAGCGAGCGGCTTTTAGGTCTTTGTTTTAATGAGATTTTGTCGCTTCAAAGTAACAGAAAGTCAAATATCTTAACTGTGTAAATACCGTTAGTACTTATGTTAATCCTTACTCTGCTTTACACATTTTACATCGATTGCGAAACAAGCTTTAAGCTCGATGTTTGCTTCCTGGATACTTAACCAGTACTCGCGCCGTCTGTGTGGAAAAATCCCAAAGGCAGAACCCGGGCCCTTTGGTACAAGAGGCCGACGCTCTACCTCTGTACCACTGTCTCTCACTGTCTCTGCTTTACGTTCGAACAACTTACACAGTTTATGTTATGGGGGTCCTTATATGACATTTCAGAGCAATGTCGATCAAGATAAGACTATAAGTACGTGTAATAATTGATATGTAGCAACAGTTTCTTTATATATGAGCATGTGAACTTCAAAAATGGTAGCTATGGCTGCCTTCCTTGGCGCTCAGGATTAGATTTTTGGTTAGCATTTCGAATGGCTTGCTTGTGTCAGGATAAGTGGACTAGTAGTACTAGTAACTTACCAAGGACACGCCGTGACATAACTGAACAATTGTTGAAAGCGGCCTTAAAGACCAAACAATCAATTTATAAGTATGTGTAAGAACTCGTTATATTATAATTATATATTGTGATGATGAAGGTTAATTGTTTTATTGGAGTGTTGCGCCGCTTTCAACATTATTTCATGTAATATGATCACAGATACATTTCATTAATTCATGATCCCTGGGTAAACAAACCAGTACTAGGCTGGAATATGTGCCATGCTCAAGGACACTCCACCATGACCGTGGTGCCGCGACTGGGGATCGAATCCGGGACGCCCGGTTTCAAATCCCGAACGCTAACCACTCGACCACGGCGGATTCCGATGATGAAGGTTGGAAGGATGGTGAAGGTTGAAGGAATGCAGTAGGATAAGGGTTTAAATTATTAAGTTTTTGTAGAAAGTATTAAACACGTTACATGTATTGAACACGTTACACGTATTGAACACGTAACACGTATTGAACACGTTACATGTATTGAACACGTTACATGTTTTGCACACGTTACACGTATTGAACACGTTACATGTTTTGCACACGTTACATGTATTAAACACGTTACACGTGAACACGTTACATGTATTGAACACGTTACATGTATTAAACACGTTACATGTATTGAACACGTTACATGTATTGAACACGTTACATGTATGTATTGAACACGTTACATGTATTGAACACGTTACATGTATTAAACACGTTACATGTATTGCACACGTAACATGTATTAAACACGTTACATGTATTGGACACGTTACATGTATTAAACACGTTACATGTATTGGACACGTTACATGTATTAAACACGATACATGTATTGGACACGCTACATGTTTTAAACACGTTACACGTATTGAATACGTTACATTTATTGAAGACGGTACATGTATTGATGATCACGTCACATTTATTGAATAATTTACATGTTTGGAATATGTTACATGTATTGAACAAGTTTCATGTATTGCGTGTTTGGAATACGTTATACGTTACATGTATTGAACACGTTACATGCTTTAAAGACGTTACATGTATTTGACATGTTACATGTATTGGACACGGTACACAGTACATGTATTGAACACAGTACACGGTACATGTATTGATGAACACGTCACATTTATTGAATACGTTACATGTTTGGAATATGTTACATGTATTGAACACGTTACATGTATTGCATGTTTTGAATACGTTACATTTATTAAACACGTTACATGTTTTAAACACGTTACATGTATTGAACATGCTACATGTATTGAACACGTTACATGTTTTAAACAAGATACATGTATTGAACACGTTACATGTATTGAACATGTTACATGTATTGACCACGTTACATGTATTGAACACGTTACATGTATTATACACATTACATGTATTGAACACGTTACATGTATTGATCACGTTACATGTATTGAATACTTTACATGTATATATGAACACGTTACATGTATGGAACACGTTACATGTATGAATAATAACGCTGACTGGTTTTTTCAAAGAAGTATGTTTTAAAATGTGCAATTTCAGGGCTTGATTGGTAGACTAATTGTAGTTAAATGCCATTTTCAACGATACTTCTGTTATATCCCGGCCCCAATCTCAACTCACCATGCTTTTCCTGACGTTTGGCTCTGACACTCCACATAGCATGTAGTCTTCCAAGGCAACTGACCACCTTCAAACATGGACATTTAGTTCATTGGTTGAAAACCAATACAAGTTATGATGAATGGTTAACCCCTTTCCACACGCAGCAACTCCACAGCATACTACAATGAAAACATATTGGATAAATAGAACAATCTCAATACACGAGAGTTTAATTATTAAATAAAGTAGAAAACAGTGCGGTAAAGTTTGAAATTGCTCTTCATGAGTAATTTCACATTTCGGCACAATGTTTTCAAAAGTTCCAATAGTTGTTCCGCTGCAGAGGTGTCAGAATGTGTCTTTGTATGTGGGAAGGGGCAAAGGAACGAAATCAGGCATTCGTTATCCACGAGCAGCCTTCTAAAGCCCAAGGAACCTCGCCTTGATTCGGATTGTACGTATAATGAGCATTTAATCGAACAAAAAGTCTTCGTTGATCCGTCTCAATGGTAGAGATAGCATGTAGAAGTTTAAAAAGGTAAATCTTGGATCTACAAATTATTAACCCTTTCACCATATACAACACATGTGCAGCAGACGACTTTGATAAGGATATAAATAAGAACAGGGAAATTCTTCTAAAGAAAAACAAGTATAAATTTTGAAAATACTTTTTTTTGTAAAGAGTTGAAAACATTGTGGCAAAAGGAGGAAAAAAGCAGATCGCCATAAGTTTCTCCTTTAGCCACTCTGTTTTCAAAAGACGTCTGCTGGCAGAGGCGTCTGAAAGCGTCTGTACGTGGGAAAGGGTTAATAGATAATCCAGATGTGTGAGGAATCCTATACTACACGCAATATTCTCATGAGGGCGAAACCATTGTCGGTAGGGAACTTTCACATTGTGTCCTTATCACTTCAACCCTTCCCCACAATGAAACAAACCTGCTTCAGACGACTTTTAAAACATCCGGGCGAAAAATATGAAAAATCTCTATAAATGAAAAACGAAAATAAAAGAATAGTTGAATAAAGTTGCAAACATTGTGGCAAAAGGAGAAATTGCTTATATGAGCGATTTCTCCTTTTTCCACAATGTTTTTAAAAGTCACCTGTTGCAGAAGAGTAAATGTGCTAGAGAAAGGGCTGCAGGGAAAAACATATCCTTTTTTTTGTTTAATTCAATTTGTAAAACAACGCAATATATTTTAAGTATTTTTAATATCTAAACTAAATTAAACATTACGGATTTTATTTTATCAATTTATTTAAGGTTAATCAATGTCGAGGATCTGAACATGTATTACTTAAGTGTCTAAACTAAATTCAACATTACCGACAGTATTCTATTTATTAATATTTTATGGATAATTAATTTTGCAGATCTGCAAATGAAACATAATTTGTCCATGTCTTTGTTCAGGTATCACATTAACCTACAACTCCTTTTAGACAAAGATACACAATGTCTGGATATATTTCCTTGTTGAAAAATCATGTTTTGTAAATACATGTACATTTATTAATTTAACAACAATTTATCAACTCGCAAAATTAGTAGTGTCGTTTTACCACGGCGACTTACCCTTTAAGAATGATCTCTCGGGGACAAACGACTTCATGTACTAGTCTTGGAAATGCGCTTTAAAAATGTGCACTGTTTGATCTTCAATAACATGTGTCCGGAATCGAGCTAATAGCGATTCGGACAGTTTTGACGATTGATCACCCAGATAAACGGGCGCATCCACATGTTTCGGCATCGTCTTAATTTTACATCTTTTGCGACACAAGCTGTAAGTTTATATTAATTATTCATGCTCGATATCTACTTCCTGCAGACGTTAGCCAGTACTTGCGCCGCTTGCGTGGAAAAACCACACGGGCGGAACCCGCATATCACGGTATTCGAACATGATACCTTTGGTACAAGAGGAAGAAGCTCTTCCATTGCCCCATTTCGTCTTAACAGGCGCTCACATGGTCATTATCACATGGTTATTATCAGATACATTTACCACTTCGTCTTACCAGGCGCTCACATGGTTATTATCACATGGTCATTATCAGATACATTTATCTTTTAATGGTCGTTCAATCATCTAACAATAGAAATCATAACTTCTTTACTGTTTCCATAAACACATACTCATGCATGTAAGGAAATTGATCAAGTTAACCCTTTTCCTTCTATAGACGCATCTGCAGCAGACGACTTTTAAAAACATCGTGACAATAGCAATTTCTCGTTTTGCCACACGGTTTTTAACTTATTTCAGTTGTTATACATATATTTCTAGAGATTTTCCATATTTTAGAGCAGACATGTTCTAAGTCGTTTGCTGCATATTTGTTGCATGTGGGAAAGGGTTAAACGATCGTTCGAGATATCGCGAATCGACTGTTATGTGTTGAATGAGATAATAATGTTTTCCGGTATTTGTGACTCCCCAGAAAGTTCCGCCAGTTCTCGAATGTTTATCCCTAATCTCCGAGTCGTTAAAGAACAATCAAAGTTCCCGGACTGGTTATCAATAATACGGTAAATTATTTTACCAGATCAATGTGGAATTAATTCTCAAGTGTGCATCAGTCTGGAGTGTTTTACCACCGTGGTGAACGGGTAAAGGTAGCAGTGCCCGATTATTGACAGAGAATAAGTGTAAACTGCGCTCGAGTCGAGCTCTATACTAATTTCAGCCGTAGGGCGTTTGCGACCAATGTAGATTCAGACCAACCTTTGTATCCGCGCACTTTAATATAAAAGAAACTTCGGCTAAGTAAAAAGTTAACATGATAGCGTGATAGATTATCTACACTTAAAACTGTGCGTACATATTATGTAGCTAAAATTCGGCGGTTCTGATCTCAAGGGTCGCCGTTCCAAGATGCGAATACGAGCCGTCCCAGAAGAAAACCAACAGTTTGGACTCTACGCTATGTATCGACCCATATCAGCATGCACAGTCTATGCAGGCTAATCCGGGCCGGCACATTCCGTCTCAGACGGATAGAGGTATGGAGTGAGGATTCCTGAAACAGAAAATCCATAGGAGGTCAAAAGTGTCTTTGCGGGTTCGCCTGCGCGGTATGCTTTAGATGACCATGCTCGATACTTTACGAAGAGTTCACAGTGTTGGTTTTCTCGTGGAACGGCTCTTATGTATAGGTTCGACCAGTACTTATCAGGGAATTTTCAAGCGAGTCACAAAGTCTCGACTCAAATCTCATCAAAACGAGACCTTAACTTGGCTCACTCGTATATACTTCTGATGACGTCGTGCAATATTTGAACGTTGCCGCCTACACAAGCCTAGCGTTAATTATATCGACTCCTGAGAGTTCATTGGTTAAACAAATAGCACCTGCTCATAAATATTTAAGGCTAGTTTCGCGACGACCTTATATACGGTGTCGTCAGATCCAATATCGAAAGTACATCGAAGAAATAAATGTGATTTTAATGAGATTGCCTCGAGCAGAACGTCTTTTTAGATTCACCTAAGATAATATACGGTGTGGTTGAGTGTGTTTTACCCTATTGTTAGTCCCTATTCGGCGGATACTAATTTCATAATCGTTACCCAAACATTAGGTATGCCATATGAAACATTTTTATTCATCTATTTAAAACAAATAAGGATAACACAGGGAACCAGTAACATGGCACTAAATGAATACTACGACCGATTCTGCACGGTGATGTACGTAAATAAAGTCGTAAACTCATCATCACCGGTATACAATCGCGCGCCGTAAAATGGCTACACCATTATCAAACAAGACACAACGATGGAAAAATGCACGGCAGAAAGCACATTAACCAGTGCTGCATGGGATCCGATAGCGTTTCAGTTTTTCTGTAGTATCTTCTTCCAAAGAATCGGAAAAAATAGGATGCTTTGTATTATATGTAAACTCCTCACAATACAAGCTTATCTACACGTTGAAATGGATCTGCACCGTGTATTAACGATCAAGTTACATTTTCTCGCGCCGACGCTAAAATCTGATCGAGAGATAATGCAAAAATATAATTTCTAAGGCACATCAAAGACAACGATAGATGCGAATTTTGAAGTAATATTTTTCTCTATCGTTAGATTCGTATTTATCGCGGGATCTTGATTGCCGCTCCCCCGTCGCTCATGCGGATTGAATTGCCTTCAATAAAGTTTCTTATGGATAAAACGCATGTAACAGTCTCCTGTGGTTATTTTACACGAAGATGTAAAGATAATGCGAAAATGAACTCGTCGAAACTGTACGCTCTTAACAGTACACCGCGGCTTGTCGGGGGTGTTTTATGACGTTTTTCCTCATTAATAATATTCGAAACATCCTGTTTGAATACCATGACAAATCAAAGAAAGCCTCTTTCACGCAAACTCGAATGCGGTGACGGTTTCAATGGAATAGAATAAAAAGAAAACCTAGGTTTCAAGGAATTATTTCTGTTACCACAATTTACAATATGTAATATAAGAAAACCGCAGCCAAATGTTGTGGTGGTTAAAATGCTGCACTTTTAAGATGGGTCTAAAGTAGTATGGATTGGTCGAGAACAGGTAAGTTTTATGCAATGGTTTCTTTAAATTAAGATACATATTCAAGCATAATACAAAATTCATACGTTTTCGGAATATGTTGATATTGTTCGTCTGTTTGTGGCATAAGCGTTGAATCGAGCCACGAGCACGGTGATCTTAAGTCTGGGATCCGGCATACTGTAGTAAATTAGTACATCTGGCAAGAACCAACAGTGGCGACACTGCTATCGCCATATATATGAGCCGTCCCGCGAGAAAACCATCATTAGGGCATCTGCGTAATGTATCGGCCAGATCAGGCTGCTCTGTCCGCGCAGACACATTCCGTCTCAGGGGGATAGAGGTATAGAGTAATGATTCTTGAACGGCTGTTTTTTAATGAGCACGGACTGTCCCGGAAGACCGCGTTATAACTACGGATTGACAAGGTGACGTTACGGATTGTCCCGGTGGTCTCGGAGTAAACACGGACGACCCAGGATAAAGACGGATCCCCACGGACCTGAGTTCGAAACCATAAAGGGACGCATTTTCAGATTTATTTAGTTCTGTGTTTGACTCCACACCTGTCACACCTTATAATATATAGCCTAGATGAGCCTCACGAGAGATATGCGACTGCAATTAATGCAACAACAAAGCGAAAACGCCATTTTAATGGTCCTTGTTTGGTCCGGGACAGTCCGTAGCTGATCCGGGATGGTCCGGGACGGTCCATGATGGAACGGTGTAATCTGTGTTGACACCGCGTTGTGTCCGGGATGGTCCGTGTCTTTCCGGGACGGTCCGTGGTGCTGCCGTGCTGGTACCCGGGTAATACCGGTAAGATGTCTCTCCTGAAAACTGCATTATTTGCCACTTATTAAATTCTATTAAATTTCCTGTTGGACGAAAAATGGAGTGGTTCCATTTGCAACATTGACGAGTCGACTTCGTGAAAATAGGCAGTGAAAAATTAAAAAGTATCTTGAATCAAGGTGTATAAACTTTCGATTCACGTTTCTTTAAATGCTCTCTTAAACTCTCAAAGAATCCCAGTTGAATGTCGCCAAACCTAATTATTACGTAAAACACAAGTGTGATTCTTCAATGGATCTGAATTATACGAATTAATGTTGATGAATGCACTGAAACAAACCACTAGATTTGACTCTTCCAAAGCGACGATAACACTACTCTTGCAAATACGTAAGACAAAATTAAATGGTAAGATCAAAAATGCGGAATTCAGGTCTCATTATAAGTGTCAAACAGTTAGTGCACCCTGGCAACGTAGGCTGCAATTAGAACAGACCCAGTACATCCTGGTAATGTAGATTGCAATAGAAAATATCCAAGTATATGTAGGTTATTTAACTAGCTAATACGAAACATCAAAACATGAAATTAGTAAATGCATCTGAGAAACAAAAAGGTAAGCTTTTGAACATCGTTTAGCAACATATCCTTTTCCCTTAATGTTTCCAAATAACATTGTTTGGTACAGTGTTGTAAAGGAAAACTGTTTGCAACATTTCTATTCAGGGAAATGAAATAAAAGGAAAGAATAACATAAGGGGGAGGAAACCACGTTGCGTAATCTTACAATTAACTTAAATTGCATCGAGTTTTAAGTACGTTTAAGGGCATAGAATGTATTCGCACCCTGAATTACTCTATTTAATTGTAGCTATAAACGAGTGGGGGAAAACTTACCGCAACGTTTATAATTGAGCCGTCCCACGAGAAAACCAACATTTGGAACTCTGCGTAAAGTATCGACCCGAATCAGACTAAGCATGCCGCGGAGGCTAACCCGGACAAACTCTTTTCTCCTCCTGTTAATTTTCTGTTTCAAGAGTCATTACTCTATACCTCTATCCCCTGAGACGGAATGTGTCGGTCCGGATTAGCCTGCACAGGCTGATATGTGTCGACGAATTACGCAGAGTCCATGATGTCTGTTTTCTTTTTGGGACGACTCCAATAGTTAGTGTAGATGAAGCTTGCCGGTGTTCATGTAATAACTGTGCAATGTGTGTTTGTCATAAGATTGTTGGAACTATATTGAACTGCGTTGATAGCACAATGTTTTCAATAGCCCTCTGTTGAAGAGGCGTCAGAAAGCGTCTATTTTATGGGCTAAAATAAAACAAAACTGTGATTGCTTGTACATGTAGGTATATATACATTATCAGTTTTGGCCAAAACTATTCTCCAATAGTATTATGACTGCCTAGAATGATTTCCAGGGGCGTAGCTCCCTTTAGGCACTGTAGACACGTGCCTACACATACTCCTTAACATGGTCCTAAATGCATATACGTAATGTGTCGACCAGATCAGCCTGCGCTGTCCGCGCAGACTGATCCGGCCGACACATTCCGT
>JAUELF010000009.1:130805-153043 GCA_031471495.1 Clinocardium nuttallii
TGTATCGTCTATATCGTACTCGCTGACAGTCCGTCCATTGCTAAACCATAACAAGGATGCTATGACGATGAAAGGGGCGATGATTATAGCGTACATTTGATTGCCGATACCATGTTAAATCACTATTCATCTTTGTCTTCCATAAAATTAATGTCTCATCATGTTTGACGGCTACCTGGTACATCCGAAATACTGTTTAATCATCCGTGCATAATTCCTGAACACTTCCGGCGGAACATGCGTGTAGTGATCCGGATACTCATTGTTTTTGTCGTCGTTGCGCCACCTATCGTATCGAATTTTACTCCAGCGGGCCATGGTCCTATAAAAATCCTGGAATTCCCAGTATTTTGGATAAAGTTCGAAAATGGCTGCATGCTTTGGAAGAAACATTGTATGTGTTAAGGTACATCCATGCATGGATATCATGACATCGGTATTCGTGGCTAAACGAAGTTGATCCACCAGTGGAACATTTTCAGCCAAAATTGTTTTAACAGTATGACCTTTGAACTCTTCTTCTAATGTCTTTATCAATTCCGCCTCGTTTTTGAACTTCCGCTCCGCATTTCTTTTACTTAAAGAATTCACTTCCGGGTGGAATATATAGTCATGCCGTAAAGACAAAACAACCACCAATTTGGAGCAGTCCAACTTCTTTCTTTCGTGGATCCCAAACATATTTAGAAACAAATTTGAGAATTCTTCGATAAATGGTAAATCCTTCTGTTTGAAGAAATTCATTGGACTCTCTGGTCCCGAAAAACTTAATATAATATCATTGTATAACTGAGGGCTTTTCAGGTCCTTGACTCGAGTGAAGGTATTAAATAATCTCTTCCAGTGATCATCTATTTGGTTGTATGCTACCCGATCTACAATCAAGATATTCATACTGGAAAATCTATAACCGAATACCTTTGACATCAAATAAACACCGTACCACTGAGTCATTGCGTGGTAGAAATTATGGGCATGCTCCCTATAAATAACAACTGTCGGAGAATCAGTATTTACTTGAAGAGCTTTATCCGAAACAGATGTATCCTTACGCTTTAAACTGTTTGAATATTTAAACAAACCAAACTTGCCGTGGTAGTTAAACGTGTACAGAGAACTCGGCAGTTCTCCCTCATCGTAGCAATCAATTGAGAATACGTCATCTTCCGGGTCATAGATGGCGCTTTTCAAACGAAAGAACTTATGATCATATCCGGTGTAATTCCCGCCACAAAATGTTGTTTTATTCCTAACCCATCTATCTATAGTTAAGGTCTCAGTAAGTGTATCGTCTATATCGTACTCGCTGACAGTCCGTCCATTGCTAAACCATAACAAGGATGCTATGACGATGAAAGGGGTAATGATTATAGCGTACATTTGACGATCGCGCCGCCTGATACACGAGCCACGCATGATGCTGCTGCTGTCGTCTGGTATTAAAGACGGTGCCTACCTGAAAAACAAAGTGAGGTGACATTATTCTACTGATTGTATGATACGACAGGGCGGGTCCAAGTACGGAACTCGTAAAAAAGGGGTATTTTTTTTTTTTGTGTCGCTTCGTGTTACGATGTAGGCATTTATTTGTATGTTTTTACGGGTGTTTTACGCCACTTTCAATATTTAAGTCTGTTATGCATTTCCTATGTTAGTTACAAGTACTACTGGTTCACTTATCATGACACAATCGAGTTTGTCGTAATGCTAAAGCAATGTGTGGCAAAGACTTGTAAAACAGTTTTAATTTAGTTGGTATGACTCTAGTAGTCTAGAGTAGTCTGTGTAATAGATAGAGAGATGCTAGCTTATTGTTCCTGGAAATGACCAGCAATTGACCTCTACTAGTTCAGTTGGAGACGATTATTTACCGTTTTAATTTCCAAAATGTTTTCAAAGTCTGCTGCATATGCAGGGGCGTAGCTCTTTAGGTACTGTTACTGTATGCACGTGCCTACACATTTTTTCTCAAAATGCCCCAACATGCAGCTGCTGCGATATACATCTGCGTAATGTATCGACCAGATCAGCCTGCGCTGTCCGCGTAGACTGTTCCGGCCGACACATTCCATCATAGGGGGATAGATGTATAGAGCAGTGATTCCTGAAACAGAAAATTCACAAGAGGCGAAAAGTGTCCATCCGGGTACGCCTGTGTGCCATGCTTAGGCTGATCTGGGTCGATACTTTACGCAGAGTCAACACTTTTGATTGCCTACACATTGATTATTGCCAAGCTACGTCCCTGATTTAATGCTTATTTCATTAACTTTAATTAAGTTTCAGTTATCTTTCTTTGATTGTGAAGTAAGGTACATATATCACTTTTAAAGTCTGCTAGCTGGATACTAATCTAATACTTGTGCCAAGATTGTTGGTCCCATTGGTCTTTGATCTTATTTCTCATCAAAAATGATTTGAATAGATAATAGACATTTTATAAATGATTTAAAACCCAAGTAATTCTGATCTCTGGATGTACAATGTGCCAACCTTTCTGTGTCACTTAATGTCATTTATTCTTGTCAAAATGAATATTTTGTATTATCAAAACATAATAATTTGCCATGCACTCCTAACCACATAGATTCTAGTTTGTCAAATATTTGTCAATCAAGTTACATAAACATAAACATCAAAGATACACAGTACAAACATCAAAGATATCCTGACAGCAGGATGCTTTTTACTGCAATAATCAAGACATTATTGTGCTATATTTATCTCAGAAATAAACTACTTTCATTTTCCATAGAACTGTTTGTTATGTAATCAATATAGGTATTATACATTTATTTAAAGGTTTAATCAGTTTGTTAAAACTGCCTGAGATGATTTAATCCTCTTAATCCGCCAATCATAAGAGGCAGTACTCTCTTGCTGTGTTGAAATCCAAATTGTAAGATATTTCCTATTGTTTAATGACACAGATTATGGGATTTAAAGAAATCAATGCAAATTCTTCCATTTGATGAAATATGTGTGAATATTTTGTGCAATTCCAACTTTTTGAAGTAATTCAAAATTGCCTAAACCTTACAGGACCCCAGCCATTAACTAACCTTATACAAAATTACAATCTTTTATAATTTAATAAGGCATGAAAAGATGTAGATTGCCTTAATTAATATAAAATTTGAAAACGAAAAGACAAGGAGGCTGATTCCAATTTCAACCCTTTCCTTTGCAAAGAAGATACTGATCAAAGAAAGTGTGTCCCAATAGAGTTATTGAGAAAAAAAGTACATGCTGCAGTTATCATTCAGCATTGCTATGAATCAGAGACATAAATATACTTTAAACTTATGCATTTATTTGTATGAATGAAAGGACCTCAATGTTAGATTAAATTTTGTAAATTATCCCTTTCCCATATGCAGATTCATTTGCTGTAATCATCTTTAAATGATAAATTGATCATGACAAGTACTTTCTCCTTGTGTAACAATGTGTCCAGCTCTGTAATATAATTATATTATTATTAATAGAAATTTTCCTTATTTTTGCCTAGTTGTAAAGTCATCTGCCAAAGATGTGTTGATAAGTATCAAACTATGATACTAACTTTCAATACACCAGAAATATTTGCTTTTACTCATCATTGACAGTGATTTATATATAATCACTTAATAAGTCAAACAGAATTATTTGAGTAATACATTTCAATACACATCTTTTACTCAATTCATTTGGCAATTAATGAGTAAATCATGTAATTAATGGTTGGTTATAAGTGGTGGTTTTTTTTAAACCATTAGCAGTCACATTGATTTGATTATCCTAAGTAACTGAAACACCAGATTTGTTTGACAATTTATATCAAGAGAAGGAAGAAAAATGGTTATTATTACAGGCAATGAAATTCCAATGAGGTAAAAAATAACGAATGTAACATAATACTTGATTTATCTCATACTATCACTCATGAAATTCCAATGAGGTAAAAAATAACGAATGTAACATAATACTTGATTTATCTCATACTTATCCACTATCACTCTTACATTGTACATATTTAATTGTAATTTGTCTGTATTTGTGTTAGTGCTAATAAAGTTATCTTAGCTCATCATAAGGAGTATAATGATTAAGTTTCCAATTCTTGAAAGATAATATAACTTATTCTATAGAAGTAATTTCCCCTTCATGAAAAAAAGGTTTATTTATCAAGTAACAAGTTCTTATTATCAAATATCTATTATATATTTCAAAATATCGATCGGGGTTTATGTATTCGGCAGATCAACTATTACATTTTTTAGCATATTGAATTCGCGTTATATCAGCAAATTAAACCTTATTAATATAATTTACATATTTTTGCAAACTGAAAGTAATTGAACCGTTCAATAATTAGCCTTGCATAGCATTCATATAAAGGACGCAATGCTATGTTCCGTTTTACCAAAGAGATATCTTTTGATCAGTTAATCAATTACAAACAATTCGGAATAATTAGTGTCGGCGTTCTTTAGCTACCTGTAACCCATTCTTACCTAGTTAAAACACCTTGATAAATTTAGCGGTGCTCACGGACAAACTGTCAAAAAATAGGCGCGTTCTCATTGGCTGACAACTTAATCCCTTTCACTGATAGAGTATATATACCTGGCGAAGATAGTTCTACACCAAAATAGTGAAATATCTAAATATTGTGAAAATGATTCTTAAAGTGGAAGCCGATACTTGTGAAATTCCAACTGGACCTTGGATTGGACAGGGGTAGGTTTTCAATTATATATTTATGGATTTTTGCAAAAACGGATGTTGATATTAATTTGGCGCCATCTGTATCACTACGCTATGTGTTTTTACCACGTGCGTTTGTGTTGTCAAATGGAGATGCTGACTTAGTAAAAAGTAGGTACATAGGTTATTAGAAAAAAAAACGTACCATGTGTCTTCCTGGTTGAGGTACGATGCTAACTTTTGTTTTTGTTTTGTTTATATGCACCCGAGTGTATGACATTCTTTACTTAATAAATAAAATAACATAGAAAGAAAGTAGAACGGTTGTGTTTTGATGAACTATGCAACAAAGATGGCGGATGTTTGTTGTTGTGTATTGGAAAGTGTTGTCATAAATTAGGATGTGACAGCTCGCTAATTGATGCTTATTGGGTTCGCTCTGTGTATCTTATTTCGATTGGTTTCATGTTCTTGGGTATGTTTAATAACATGATTTCAAAAAAGAAATTAACATAATTAGGTTAATGAGTTGGAATTCAAATTATAATGTCATTTCTAAATGTATTATTTTGAACTTGACTGCATATATAAATGAAATTACTTGATTTGTAATTAAAAGACTTAAATATCTACAAAGTCGTTTGCAAGTAGAATTGAATACAGAACCTGTTAGTCTGTTACAGACAACTTGTGGGTCTGACAAGATAAACTTTTCACAATGTTTTTAAACTTATCAATACTTCACTGCCAGTCATCAATGATAGAAGTTAGAACAGCTATCTAGTAAATGCTTGCATAAATTTGAATTGTATACATGTTGATATAACTTAATAATTAGTTTTGATCCTATCCCATACTCATTAATATTATTTTGTTTAGACATTTTGAAAGTGTTCTTATATGTGGGAAACGGTTAATCGTTGGTCATACAACAGGACTTTTAATGGGTAAAGGGTAAATTGTTGCTTATCTCCCAATATTTCACAAGTACTGTTGGGTATATTTACTCTACTACTAAAGGTTTCTTTGAACCCTTTCAAAAGTTTGATATGATAAAGTATTGCCCTAGGAACAGAAAGCAAAACGCTAAGCACATATTTTTATCTAGTATTATCTCTTGGATACACAATGTAGTTTAACAAAACACTCTTTTGTCAGTATTTACTATTATCATGACATTCCTGACTTCACACCTCAGTGATGGTCCAAAACCCCTGAAAACTATAATTAGGTAATTAATTTGCAATTTATACTAGCGCTTTGTCATATCAAAGACAGAGGAATTACCTAAATCATGCAGCACTTTTATAATTATCTACTTGAAAAGAAGTTTTTTACTCTATATTAGGTTTCTCCATAAGCCTTTTCCATATATATACATTGAATATGCAGTAGAAAGAAAATAACTGTTTCTTTTTAAAAAAAATATTTTTCATACAAACTTGTTTCTTTGTTGCAATGGAACTTAACTGAAACCTTTCTTATTCCTAATTCAAGATTATATTTTTAGCTTTTGACATAACAAAGGAAGATGGATTACAATAGATAAATTCTTTTGTGTATTATATTGATACAATATAGAGGATTCTATTACATGTAATGAATAAGATAACTCGTCAGTGTATTATTTCATCCAAAACAGATGGTATTTAAGATATATTGAATTGTAGATCACTAATATTCATCTACAAATTACAGGGTATATTATTTTAATACAGAGTTGAAGAAACATAGGACAATTTGTATGTGGGAGATGGTTAAATACATGAGTCCACAATGATGGCTCTTGACATATTCTCCCATTCACAGGCAATTTGACAATGTACATTGATTTTCCTCCCTTTTCCGGTGTACATTTTCAAACATCACTGTTTACTTTACCAATATTGGACAATCGCCTCCCGGGTTTCATGTTTTATTGTATTGTGTCCCGTATTCTTGCTCACTGAGTGCAAGTTATTGGCTCCAGGCATGCATGAAATACATAGGTGATTTTCTTGGACTCTACTGGGATGGGTTGATTTCATGCTTGTGACAAGTACATGTATCATGCAAGTTCCATCTTTGTGTCTAATCTGTTGCTGCGATTAAACAATTTTCTACTGTTTACATGTTTGTTGAGTTTATAAGAACCTCTGTTGATGGTAATCACAAGTAGTTTCTCATGGAATTTTAATGGAGATATCATATATAAAGTGTAATTATTTAACATTTTTGAGACAATAATGAATGATTTGTGAGTTATGTTGTTAACATGCAGTGTTTATTTCTACTTTCAGTTTTGGTAGCATAGGTCACCCTAATAAAATGGCCTCGCATCATCTCTCACAGCTCTCACAAACATCAACGACGACACCCCCAATGACCCAAGATGCCTTTGATTACATCTGGACCCAGCTCGGGGATGTCACAGAGGGCGGAAACTACACCAATATAGTGTCTCGTGATCTGGATTATTCTTACGAAAGTAATGAAGACTGTGCGTCCCTCCAGATCGACAAATATAGAATACAGCACCCAGACCCTCTCTCAGATCTAGTGGTGAGTAAAAGTTAAATCAAGAAGTCATCGAGGGTTTAATGCTTTCCTTTGCAAATTGAAGACGAATTTGCAGCATACAATTTTGAAAATATTGTCACAAAAGTGCATGATGAGCAATTAATCCTAGGCATAAGACAATTTCAAATTCATCTCCTGCAGATTTTTTTTTTTTGTTGTGTGAAAAAAAAAATGGAAGCATGTAATGGGAGAGGTTAACCCTTTCTTTCCCTCATACAACAATTCTGCAGCTTTGGTTATATTTTGTCAAAAAATGGATAACCTATGACTTAAAGTGGAAAACATTGTGGCAAAAGGAGAAATTGCACAAAACAATTGCATGTTTTGTGCAATTTCTTCTTTTGTCACTATGTTTTCAAAAATCCGTCTGCTGTAGGGGCGTCAGAAAGAGTCTATGAGGGAAAGGGTTAAGACATCACTGAATAACACTGACAGACTAGGTAAACGTTGAATAAATGGATTCCCATCTTCTTTTGGTAATTCAGAGCAAAGGGTTTTTCTCTGGTGTTGTAAGGGAGACAATTCAAGTATGACAATGAGTAACATTTACACCTCTTTATAACATTGCCCTTGATTATTCTGTTTCAAGATAAACTACACACTTATCACGACATCCTGCATAAACAATATTGCTAATCATGAGCCATTAATCCTTTGGCCACAATATTTTTAAAAGTTGTATGCTCTAGATGCATCAACATGCATCTGGGTGCGCGAAATTATATTTTCATCCAGTGTGCACTTAAGTAGCATTGTGCATACTTTCACTAACAGTTATGTATTACACTGTTACATTGACTGTAACCTATGAAAGGAAGGAAAGAAAACTGCAACATTTATCTCTTAAATGTCAATTTAAATATGACTACATCTAGATTCCAATTGCAATTTGTTCTGTCTGTCATGATGGTTAGCATGCTAACTGTCTTGTCAACAACTTCGCAGTTATCCCAGCAATTTAAAGACTGTCCACAGTTTAGGCTCATGTTGTATTTGTCACATTGCAATCATCATCGTTCTGACAAATTTACTTAACTGTCGTCTTCTTGTTTATAGTGTCCTTTAAACTGTTAAGAAAATTGGGTACATAATGGCAATTGACTAGCCGTTTATGGCATTCTTAATTGATGTGTTTGTTCACAGTCAATGATGTCCTATCTATTCAATGTATTGGCTTTAGGTCAAAACCATTTAAAAATAGCGAGAATAACATCCCCTGAACTGATAAAAATAACTCTACATGAGTCTTCTTTGATAAGTGGAGAAAACAATATTAATTGTTATTCCATTTGCAGAGATTTTCCATAATTTTGTCTCCATTTTAACTAAGTCATTTGCTGCAAATTGGATGTATTGGGGGGAAAGGGTCTGTTTATGAGGGAAAAGGGTTTTGTTTTGAAAAGTGATACATAATCAGGAGTCTATCCAACATTCAAATTGTTGTAAATAAATCTTTGTTTTTGTTTAACGGATCCTTGAGTACAGAGTGCGCATGTCAAGAGTTACCCATTAAGTTGTGTATTGAATTCAAAAATCAACAATTGCCCATAAATGCTCTTTCAGCGTGGAATATGATCCATAAGAATGATTGCTGCGGTCCTGAAAAATGTAACGGCTCATTTGCCTTGGATAGAACCCTGTACTCCAGTGTTGGTTATAAACAGGTTCTTGCTATAATCCACGGATTAACCCTTTCTCTAATACTGGTGACATACAATCTCAACTATGATGACAAAATTGCAACTAATTAATTCAATCCTTTCATTCACTCATTGCTTTCTATCGGAACTGCTGTTGCGGTTTTTTTTCTGACACTCACAGTAAAAGCTTCTGACTTGCATGATATTAAAGGAAAAAGGGATTTACTTTTAGGACCTTAAACCATGTGCTCCATTTAGTAGTAAAAGTAACGGTTGGAAGTTAACAAACATTTTAAACTATTTATAACTTGGGCTGGTTGTAGCTATAGTAACCAGGGACGCTCTAGTGTATTTCACAAGTAAATATAAAGATTAATCGGTATTGATTGAACTCTGAAAAAATCCAATACACAGTAAAAAAAATAATAGATATGCTGAAAGGAAATTTAATTTATTCATAAGACCCGTCGAGTTTTAAACTCAAATACATGTAAACCCATAGATTTACCTATAGAATGGGTTGCCCTACATAGGTAGTATTAATCCCTGTTGTATTTATGATAAACCTACCTTAGATCTGATTGGGCAAGTATTGATCTGTGATCGTGTTTGATCACGTCCATATCAACTGGAACCGTTAAAACAGAGTTGACAAGGAATCAGGCACAGACTTGTTGAAACTCATAGACAGTTAACTTTACAATATACTATTTATTTATTTCTGGGATTTTTCAGAAAGTAGTTCAGTATAGATTGACTCTTGTGATAATTTAATGCAGTGAATATATATTTGATATTTTTTGTTAATTTTTCCGTCCGTTTAAGTTATAATTAAAAATGATAAAGTTTGAGAGAACCGGTTTCACAACCTACAGGGTAAGTTAGTTTTTATCTTGTATCCAATATGGCTGCTCATTTTAACAGTGCTTGTCAACCAGTCAACATGATTGAGGGGTGTTTGAAATTTAAATTGAATTATTTAACTTAATATTTCAAATTTAAAAGAATAATAAATGTCTAAATAAGCTGATTTATTTGATATGTTTTTTCACAATAATATTTAATAGTTTTGCATTTTATTTCAAAAAGAAAGAAAAACACTCACATAAAGATAAATACTCATTACTTATTTTCATTTATTGTGTTTAGCAGGAATCATTTAAAAAAAACATAGAAAGAAAATAATAAGTGAAAATAAAAGAAGATAACTGTAAAAGATTAACATCATTACATTCAGAACAGAACTTTTAATTTTTGGTGTAAAGGATCGCAAGTCAGAGGTGATAAATGCATTTATCAATTATGCAAGGCTAACCTGCTTTCCATCACTGTTCCTATTAATTTGTCTGATATTATCTGTTAGTTTCGACAGATTTTATGTTGAAAATGCCTGAAGGGGACGGTTGGTTCAGGCGATTAGCCATTTTAATGGTGATAATAATTATGGTCTCTTGTCTGGTCATAGTGCTGGGATATAAACCTATAAACATTGTCTGGTGTAAATATTTTGATCTCTTCTTTAATGACAATGCCCTCTAGATGACATTTTTACACATGTTTTCCTTTTGACATAAATTTGCTATAGAAACTGGCTTTGCATTTAAGATCTTTGTGGTCAATTTGGTCTAGGAAAGTATTCTTTAACAACATCAAGGTTAATGGTTTTGATAAATAAATATGAGGGAAAAGTCACAGTCCAGTCCAAAAGATAAAGTGACCTTGGTAATTTGTGATGGTGTTATTGGGAGAGTTAATGAATTTTAATCAGTCTATCACCATTACTGAGATGTGGGGTGATTTATTCATCAGTATTACACTGTTCTTTATGCTAAGGGTCAGTTTGTTATCTCCTATAGTGTAGATATATATACTGATAGTCTGGATACATTCTATGCATATAAAATACTGTTTAATATTCAAGAGTTAATGGATTTCACTTTGATTTGGGGATGGAAAAATGGAAGCAGGTATTAAAGGGGGCCTTGGCTGGCTAAAGATTTAATTTACAAAACAAGTTATTTTTGTTTTGAACATATGGTCAACGATTTGAGGGAACAGGGATTTTAGTTCATAAACAAACAGTATTGTCAATTTGCAATGGATTTTGTTAGACCCATTGTAAACAATGCACATCAAATATACAAGAGATGGTATTAAGGTTTTTAATTAAGCAGATTTTTGTATTTATTTAGGGGTGTTGCCAGGGATTTAGAGCCCTAATCCTATTACAGGCCCTGGTGATAGGGGTGGAAATTGAAACTTACAATAATGCATTGGATAAAGCTTGTAGCATAATGTAGATCAGCTTTGGCCCTTTACCACATACAATAAATTTGACGACTTTGTAAATATCCAGGCAAAACAATATCTGAAAAAAAGGTTGAGGCATTCAAGGTGTTTATTTTACCTAAGATTCAGTGAAGAATCTACCATCTTCAGTGTGACAAACCAATTAGCTGCTATTGCGATAAGCGCTAATGAAAACCCTTTACACCCAGTCTGCAGGAGATGACTGAAAAACATTCATGCAACATTTCAACAAAGTTTCATATTGAATTTATTTAAAACTGATTAAAAAATTGTGGCAAAAGGAGAGATTTCCCTTTATGACAAATTCCTCCTTTTGTCAAACAGTTTTCAAAAGTCGTCAGTTGCAGATGTGTCAGAATGTATCCGCCTATGAGAAAGGGTTTAAACACGGTGTCAAGGTAATTGACTAGCTGACAATCCTGGCAGTGCTCCAGGTACAGGAATCAATACAGCGATATTGATCTCGATATTGATCTCGGCCTAGCTCATGGCCCTTTCTGCCATTCATCATTATAACCCAGTTCCTCCATTAGTTAATAATTTCACTTATTGAAAATGAAAAACACGTGAATAAGAAAAAGAGCAAGCAAGATTATCACACACACATTGACTTGATTCATTGCTTCTGCAGCCTTTATGATAACTCGGTGGGAAAAGGAAACATGCAAGCAAACGGTTCTTTTCTGCAATTAATTTTCAACAGAAAAAACATTCAGTCATTTATTCGCCCAAGTAGTTTGATAGGTACTGTTGGTTAAAAGGGTTTAACAATATCACTTCCTGTTTTCACATTGAAAATCAATTAATAATTCCACTTTATATGGTCAAGTGGTTGATGGGCCCTACTTGTATTCCAATCAAACTTCCATCACTCTTTCTTACTGGAACAAACACCCTTTTTTATCTGATAGACAGTTCTCTCCTGTCAAAAATTAACAGATTCATTAACGTTTTACAGTTTGCAGTAAAAATAAAAGAAATCCAAATTTCCTGTCTAGAGACCATATACTCTTTATCCACATTTGCTACACTGGCATTTTCACCAACCCGACAAATGACCAAGCGCATACTATCTGCATGGCCACTGTTTAAGAATATGTTTTAACATTTTCTGCATGACTCTAATCTCATTAATTGCATTAATTGCATCATTCTGTTATTCCTTTCGAAATCAATCATTTGATCATAAACAAAAAAAGGCTGTTTTCATACCAGAATCAAGGTTTAATTTAAAAGGGTAGATAGTTTGACTAGAACTGTTTCAAGGAAGGCTGCACATCATTGTCAGTGTATTGAATTATTGAAAAACTGTTGGAATTCTCTATGAACAACCATTAAAACTTTATTGTGTGGCCCATCAACACCTCTAGGCAGTTGTCCCATAAACACTTATTGACATTAGTGGATACCATTCGGCATAAATAGGCAGTACGAAAGTTTGACTCCATCATTGATTGGAAACTTGGGGATTGGATAGCTCTACAAACGCATAATTAGGCTTTTGTGATATCATTGTGGATTAGATAATTGTTTTGTAAAAAAAGAAAATGTGGTATCAATTTGAAACTGCCTACCTGCAGGCTGATGACTTTGGTGTGGTAAGACAATTAGATTTAGAAATTGATTTTAAATAGAAAAGATATTGATTTTTCTATACTGATTAATTAGACAGTTTTGTGACACAAACAAATTAGCAATAAGTAATTTCTACTTTTGCCACAACAATTTCAACATGTACATGCACTATAGAGATTTTTCGATATCATATAAAGAGTTCTGGATTCTTGCATGTTGTCATGCGATAAAAACTAAAAGTAAGATCTCTGGTGCGATAGCGCATGGCTTTTTCTCAAGAGATCAATGCCGCTGTTGACTTGATTTCTATAAACTAAATGAACAAGTCCGAGTAATTGGATTGATTGACTCTGATTAATGAGTTAATTAAGTATTATCAGGTCAACTGCGAGCTTTACCAATAAAGAAATTGTTCTCTCTTGCTGATATCTTTGATTGGCTCTTCACTAGCCATGAATTCTAGCTCCTTTTTTCTCTCTGCTATTCCAGATGAGATCCTGAAAAGCCTTTATTTGAAGGTGACTTCTACAAATACTCTTTTTGTACCAAAAATATGAACAATGTGTTGTTTTCTATTTTCAGTTGAACCCAATCATAGGTCAAACCTCATCCGCTTCCATGTCTCCAGACAGTCAGACGAACATCATTGGAAGTACAGCATCCAGCCCATACAATGATAGTGTAAGTTTAACTAACTGTTCCCTCCAATTTCATGTTAATTTCATAAAAATCATTAATGGATGAACCCTTGTCCAAAAAACAGTTTTGATTAAAAGAGAGGCAAAGCATCTTCTTTCCCTGCAATGTTTTCAACTCTTATTTCAAAATTATACTTAAAACTTGTCTGGAGTTTACATTCTTTTTCGCTTTTTTTTCTTTTTGAAGAAGAAGAAGAAGAAGAGTCTTTAAATGAGATAGTTGTGAAACTCAAATGGAACAAAGTGTATCGGTTGTTTTGATCTAAATTGGTTGCATTTCATTAGATATTTACAGAGTCTTTAGTTGCTCATATTTTATTTATAGTATTGGTTGGGTACAAAGCTGTCGGTGTCATGCAACCCTCGTCACTCCTTTACTCTCAAGTTTATTCCTTCCCATTTTAATTTTCTCTTTTGTATTGTTTGTTTCAGACTCTCACCAGCCCCCCACCATACTCGCCACACACAAACATGACATCACCCACCCCCACAGTTCCATCAAAGTAAGTATCACTGTCTAAGGTGCTCTTGACATTTTATTTGTTTGCTGCAGAGGTGTCAAATATCATTTACATCAGGAAAAGGTTTAATTCCCAAAGATGAGAAAAGATATTTTACAAGAGTACTAATACGAGCTAAAGTATTTAATTCATAAGATTGATTATAAGAAGGTTTATAATCATAGTACATTTATATATCTCGGTATGTTTCTCTTGTGTTGGAACAATGCCAGGTTATTGATTTTCTGATCAATAAATCAAGTTATTTGAAAATTTGAACTCTTGAACACGATTTGATAGGTGTACACCTCAGCTTAAAACTGTACAACTTGGTATACTCATTTGTTTAACCCTTTCGGAGGATACACACAATGTTAATCTTTCCTTTTCCTTTTCATTTGATAAACGTTTCATACAATGACCCCCTGAAAACCCTTGATTGTCGTCAAAGAGAAATGGACCCAAGGTGCTATATGTACTCAAAATCTTTGGTGTTATCTAAACAATGAGTTTGTTGACTCGAGATAAATATTTGATAGGTAAACAACCTTGGATAGATAGTGGTTGTCTCTGACCTCCTTATGTATTTGTCTATATGATAAAATGTTACGCTTGCTCAAATCAGTCTTATAACAATCACTTAACACATTCTCAAAGATGGGCATTTACAAAAAAGAATGTAACAATTGCTTTTGGAAAAACAGTGCCTTTAGTTAGATTTAAAATAATCATCTTTTTAATGCAAAGAAAAGAATCCGAAGCAGACTTCGCTTTCAAAAAGGATATTTTCTTGGTTTGATGACATGCAAAAGAGTTGTATCTTATTTTAGATACAAGATTTACATTAATCCTACCGATTCCGATTATCATCATGTGATGATCTATCATACCACTCAAAAATCTGTGTTTGAAGACGGCGTTGGACCAAGTATTTCTTGAGATTGGCTGTTACATTATACTTATAAATGTATTCTTATGTTTACAGCACCAACTATGCTGGTGATTACGGGTTTGAGATTTCATTCGCCACCCCATCAAAAGAAACAAAATCCACAACATGGACAGTAAGTACCATTTACATTAGCGCTTCTCTTTCATTATTTACTCCTATACCCACATATAATAAATCTACAGTAGATGACTTTAAAACATCTAGAGAAAACATTGAAAATGGTATAATTATTGATAAGCATTGAAAACATTGTGGCAAAAGAAGAATGATTTTATTTTTTTAAGAAGATTAAAGTTTCATTAGTTACCTTTTTAAATCAAAACAATTTATATTAATGCATTTAATTTTATTTTCAGTATTCGGAAATGCTTAAAAAGCTGTACGTACGAATGGCTACCACATGTCCCGTCAGATTCAAGACACAAAGAACACCCCCACCAGGCTGCATCATTCGTACCATGCCAATCTTCATGAAACCTGAACATGTACAAGAAACCGTAAAACGGTGCCCAAATCATGCCACATCAAAAGATAACGAAAGTAAGCATTGTTTACTACCTTGAATTGTATGTTATTTTGTAAAAACTTGTTAATTCATGTTCATATTAAAAAATTGTGACACTTTAATGTAAATAAACATTCCATAATATTCACCATATTTCTTGATTGAAAACAGGAAAATGAGAAATTGCTTTTTGTCCCACAATTTAATATTATCTAGATGTATTAGAGTCTTTTTAATGAAAGTAAGAAAATGCAAGCTTTTTGATTTCACTGATTCAGTATTGTCTATTATTTATTTACAGATCATCCAGCACCCAATCATTTAGTTCGCTGCGAACATAAAGTTGCGAAATACCTTGAAGACCATTACACCAGTCGACAGTCGGTCGTCATTCCTCATGAAACTCCTCAGGCTGGGTCTGAATGGGTCACCAACTTGTTCCAGTTTATGTGCTTGGGTTCCTGCGTGGGAGGCCCCAACAGACGTCCACTCCAAATTGTGTTCACTCTAGAAAAGGAGTAAGTATTCTAATAAAAACCTTTTAATGCATCTTTAAATTCGTCTGCTGCAGATATGGTGTACGTTGAACATGTAACAAATCTGCAGCAGATAATATTAAGAAAATTTTCTTTTTTTCAGAATGTTATCTCAAGTTACCTTACTGTAACCTTATAACTTATAACAAACTAATTCAGTCTTTAAAACTTAAAACAAGTTAATGATCAAAATGAATGGAATATAAAGATAAATCAATATATAGCATATAAGTCAAAAGTTTGCATGTAAACAGATTTTCATTTTAGTATAATTGACAAACTTTAAACTCGTCATGAATGATTTTAACCTTGTCCTATTATGTTCTTTCAGCAATCAAGTCCTCGGGAGACGATGTGTAGAAGTAAGAATATGTGCTTGTCCAGGCAGAGACAGAAAAGCTGATGAGAAAGGCATGTTACCTGTCAGTCCACAACAGAAGAAAAGTAAGTTTGTTTTATCTGATCAAAGCTTACTTTTCATATATAAAGGATATTGGATTAAGAAAGAAAAACATTTATACAAATGATTAAAAAGCAAAGAAATTTTTCCACAAAAATAGAATATTATGAAAAATGTTTAAAGTAACTTATATGATGTGCTGCGTTGAACTGAAGAAAAACTGTTTTAGTCTAACTCCTACATGCAGTCAATGACTAGATATTAACGGAATGTTTTCTGTACTCCTTTCAGATGGCTTCCAGAGAGTTACCATGGGGACTGAAATCACAACAGTTTCATCCAATAAGAAACGAAAGCTGAATGACGACAACGATTCATATACTCTAACTGTAAGTATTCATTCCTCAATAACTATTTTCTTAAAAACTTGCTTCTAGGATTAAAAAATGAAATATAAGAAAGGAAAAAAAACATCATACCAATTGATTTTTCTGTAATCCTGTTAGAATTATCCCCAAAAATGGACATAAATATTGTAAACAGTGCCATGACGTTTGTCTTTCAAAAAGAAAAAGAAATTGCTCAAAATTGAAAAAAAAAAAATCCTCATCCACTTTTGACACTTGAGATTTCAATTTGTAACAACATGTAAATCCATTATAATTCTAACAATGTTATTTCCCACGTGCTATTATCAAGGGAACTTTAATAACTTTTATGGTTTAATTACTTTCAGGTACGAGGCAGAGAAAATTACGAAATGTTGTGCAAAATCCGAGACAGTTTGGAGATCGCTGCCATGCTCCCTCAGAATCAAATAGAAATGTTTAAACAAAAACAAGTGGACGTACAAAGACAGTGAGTACACTCCCCTGATTGGACTTAGCCATTCTATATTATATATATCTGTACGCTTCAGATTAACTTCCCCTTACTGCTTCTTTTCATCCTTACATGCCAGTGTGTTGTCTCTTCAACTGCTTTATGGGCCAATGTGCCCTTCTTGATGAACTTCTCTTTAACTGGAGGGTACAGTGTGTGAAAAGGACATGATTGGTGCTGGTAGTAATCTAACCCTGACTCCAATAAGTGATAGGACCATGCATGAATAGATTTGAACATTGTGAAGAAGTGAATTATGCAAACCATTAGTGCCTTAATGTTAATGGAAAGACAAGACTAAGTGCAGGAGAATGAAAAGAAGACAGCAATCATACATACAGAACAGGGGGCTATGAAAGTGAAGATAATGTGAGACTAAAAGAAAAGGGAGAGAGAAAAAAATAGAAAAGAAAAAAAAAGAATTAGACACTTCCAAAGTGGTGCAATAAACAATGTGTTCAGATAGTTGTAACAGTGTGTGTGTTTGTTATAAGGCATGGAGGTTCCATCCAGCCTGCAGATTTATCACATTCCGTCCAAAACTTGTACAGATCTGTGTTCATGTAGTGTCAACTTCTAGGTAAAGAGGAAAATGAAGATATCCTCTTGGCTAACTCTAGCCCTGATATCCAACTTCTTTCCCATTGTCTCACCAGAGCAACCTGCATATACTTGCACTGAAATCTTTGTCCGTGTTAAATCATGCAGGTCTCTTAAAAAAAATTGACCCATCCAAATTCGAGAAGAAGAATATGGCTTTGTGTATTTTATACAAATTTCCTTATCTAGTGGTTGACCTACAGTGTTTGTGTTTATCTATATCTATCTCTTGTGTGAGTGTATATTGTGTTCATTGCTTTTTAAACCCTTTCGCTTATAGGGACATACAAAAAACTGCAGCAGGCGACATTGCGAACATTTGGCAAATCTTTATTAATTTCAAAAAATGAAAGTAATATCATTGAATGGAGTTGAAAGCATTGTGGCCAAATGAGAAATTGTTCAACTTCTTCTTTTTCTACAATGTTTTACAAAGTCTTCTGCCTGCTGCAGATGAGACCTTGTGCCTCTGCATGTGGGAGGGTTAAAGTAAACCAATTCAAATTATGAAATTGAATATTTAATTATTTAAACAAGGCTTTTTCAATTAGTCTTATATTCTATATAATATTTATTATTATTTATTTGAAAAATCAAAATGTCTGTGATTCTTGTTTAATAATTTAATTCTGTTTTTTAAATCTTAAATAAAATTAATATTGGTGAAAAAGAAAACTTGATTCTGGTTTCAATTAAATTATATGAGAAAATGTGGTTGCTTCCCTTTGTGATGAATTGAGGAGGACAAGAGTTACCTCTCTTTGCTGTAGCAACAGATAACACAATCTTCTAACATCTATCTGTGTGTTTTCACGAGAAGCAGCACTTAATCCAACACTTTTTATCCATCCTCGACTTTTAATACTGCTTAAGCATTTTCTTTTACTATACTTTATGCAGATTTATTTTTAGTTGTATTGAGGGTAAATTGTTGCAGCTTCAGACATGTCCCCTTCTGCCAGATTTCCTGTAATAACCACTTCAGATGTACATGTCTTAACCCTTTTCGACATATAGACGCTTTCTGATGCCTCTGCAGTAGACGGCTTTTTGAAAGACAAATTAAGAAATTGCTCAAAAAGAGCAATTTCTCGTTTTGCCACAATGTTTTCCACTTTAAGTCATAGGTATCCATTAAATTATAGAGATTTTCTATCTTGTGTCTACTGCTGCAAAATTGTCATATGAGGGAAGTGGTTAAAATGACTCATAAGGCATGAAATTTGATACTTAAAAAATCCAAATAGGAATTAAAATTATTTTATTGAGTTTTTAGATGTTACTGAAAACTGTTTTTAATGAAAGTAAACAATGATTAAAGATAAATAACACGAATATGAATTACGAGTCATTTAAGTGTGAGGATATAGATTAAAGATACTAATCCCCTCAATAAGTCACATTGCTCTGCAAGCAGCCAAATTTAAGATATGATTGTTCACGTAGATTTTAGAAAATCTTTACCTGTAGGGGGTGATAACTGTTACACACCTGTGTATTTCCAGGTGGTTATCCACCATACTGGCAAAAGAGGGCAAGTCAAAGCTGATGAAGCGCAAAAGCCGACCAGGGAAAATAATACGGCATCGCTGATTTAATCGTTCAATACACTGCCATAACTTATTCTTAGGACATTTAATAAATTATACCGGACTTTTATAGAAGGGTTCTGTGATAGTGAAATAGTCTTCGTGTTAATCAATTAAAAAAGACAGTGTCATGTGAACACATCAAAAATAGATTTAAAATGGAGAAGACCTTTTTAAACGATTTACTCTAAAGACAATGTGAAAAATGGATGCAGCTAATTCTGATTGCCAATGTGTTCAACATGGATTATATCATTTCATCATCTGTCATTCACCCATCACCATTGGTCGTGTTTTCCTAGGCTGTTTTGATACGGCTGTCCCTGTTTGCCAATTGGGAATAGTCCAAAATATGCATCAAATTGGTGAATGGTCCTTTTTATATGCTTTGTTTCATATTTCACCTACATGGCATGGCCTTCATTCATATATTGGGTTTACAGAAAGTTGAAATGAATTTATAAAAAATAGCAGTATGTAATTAGAACTCGTCCAACACAAATAAGTGTTCATTTAAAGACCAACGAAAAAGTAATTCAGTTATATTTTGGGGTTATTGTTTTCTTCTTCTTCTTCTTTTTTTGATATCCGAGTTGATTTTTTTTTTATTGATTTTATTTTCAGCAAGATCTGAAATTTGTTTTTCGTTTGAAGAACCGTTGTGTTCTTTCAAGTTCAAACCGTCCAATTTTATTTATTTGATTTTCCGTTGCGTTCTTTCAAGTTTAAACTGTCCAATTTTATTTATTTTATTTTTTCAATGTATAACAAACCATAGCCAGTACACAGTTATGATCTGCCAGAAATTTCTGGAATCGCATATTGAAATGAATATGCTTTGTTGCCTAGCAGGGTGATATATGGGGAATACTTCTCTTGCTGTCGTGTCTGACCATCATTGCTTGAGTAGTTGGTTGTTTGGATTGATTCTTGGTGACACATGCATTAATCTGAACGCTCTTGTGTTGGAGTGGGCTTAATCCATTACACATGGATTTTTGTAAAATATTGGAAAGAAATTAGTGCTATTTCATAAGGAAAGAAATTGGACTAAATATAGTCGTTTTTCTTCATTCTAGTTTGTTTAGTTTTATAACTAAAATTATTTATCACTTTCCCTGTGAAATGTTCGACCCTTTCCCACATACAACAAATCTGTTACTGACAGATTTGAAAATGTGTATGGAAAAGTGCTAGTAATGAATTTATTATTATTTAATTAATGGAAAATATTGTGACAAAAACAGAAATTGCTCATCATGAGCTATTTATCTTTCTGCCTCAATGTTTTCAAATGTTGACTACTTCAGATTTATAAAATGTCGACAGCATATGAGAACAATTGGGTTTATTATATGTATTACAATAGAAATGTCAAAATAATGACATTAATTTTGGCCAATCATATAGCAGCAATTACAAATTGATTACAGTATTTTAACTTTGAACATCAGGGGAAAAGTGGCATTGTGTACATTATTTATTCATGAGGCAAGGTACTCATTTGTTAGATTTATTTCTGTGTAAATTATTAATTTATATGATTTGTACATTAAAAATTGTATATTGGAAAATTTTAATACAAATTTAAATGACACATATGACTTGGTTTTGATTTATTTTGTTAACCCGTTCCCACATACAGACACTTTACTGACGCCTCTGCAGCAGACAAATTTTGAAAATTCAGTGGCAACAGGAGAAATTGCTCATTATGAAACACAATTATGAGGAATTTTTCCATTTGCCACAATGTTTTGAACTGCTTTTGATAATTAATCCCTTATTTATGGATATTTTCAACGCTTTTGCCAAACCCTTTTCAAAGTCATCGGCTGCAGATTTGTTGTATGTTGGGAAAGGGATTTGCTTTCTGTAGTTCCAAACCCTAATACTGCTTTCTTGGATCATAATATGTAAGATTACATTTGTAGTCAGTTTAGACCAAGATCAGCTATCCCATATAAGTGGTCTGATGTAGGTCTAGACTTTACAAACATTTGTTGTCATCTTGATGCTTGTGCAAACCGATATAGTTAACAGTTTTCGATATGCAAAGAAAAAACAGTGGACAACTTTGAAATTTATTATACTCAGTTGAAAACAACATGGCAAAAGAAGACTACTTATTATGCCACAATGTTTCTAAAAGTTGTCTTCTGCAGATTTCAAATTGTTTGCATGTTGAAAAGGGTTTACTGGCTCGGAAGGAAGGATGGAAAATTCAATAACAATAATTATAGCAGAAAAGGTGTTTCATACAAGTCAGCACCAAAAGGGCACAGGAGTGGAAAAGTTCAAAAGGATTTTCTTGCATCATTTAACCCTTTCGCACATATAACAAATCTGCAGCAGAAGACTTTGAAAACATGGTCGCATAAAACCTGAAAAATCTCCATAAAAGAGCTTAATTTTTAAATAAAGTTAAAAACATTGTGGCCAGAGGATAAATTGCTCATCATGAGCAATTTCACCTTTGGTCACAATGTTTTCAAAAGTCATCTGCTGCTATTGCGTTAAAATGCGTCTGTGGGTGAGAAAGGGTTAATTAAACAATTATAAGGCAATTTCGGATGGGTCTGGATCTGTAGGCTCCAATAGCCCGGTCAGTTACTGTCGGGGCTATCGACCCAGGAGTCATGACTTTGAATCCCGACATGGCCATTCATTCTCTCGATGAATGACGGAAGTAATTATGACTCATGTCATTAAGCTTCAGCGAATTGGATTAACCCTTTCCCTCATATAGACGCTTTCTGACGCCTCTGCAGCAGACGGCTTTTTGAAAACATAGTGACAAAAG
>JAUELF010000009.1:163274-185706 GCA_031471495.1 Clinocardium nuttallii
CAGTAAAATATTTGTTGCTGATTTACTATCACTCAGGTGATCGATTTAGGGCCATCTTGGCCTTCTTGTTTAATTAATTCTGTCCCACATGCAGACACACTCCAGAGGATGGGACTTGAAAACATTGTGGCATAATGAGCAAGTTCTCCTTTTGCCACAATAATTCTAAATCTCTATTCAATGACATTACTTGGATTTGTTTGTATGTGGGAGGGGTTGTAGCTATGTATAGCAGGACACGGGTTAAGACTTTGTTACATTTTAGATGCTGATTGTCCATCTCTAAAATATACCGTGGAACTTGGGGGTAAAAAATATAGCTCTTTCTGTTGTGTTTTCTGTCTTGGTTGCGATCGAGAAAGTGACACATAGGGATCACTTCTATGTTGTCTGGCCGTCACATTTTCACTTGTCAGGTGACACATGTATCCCTTTCCAAGATACAACATATCTACAGCAGACGGCTTTGAAACCTTTAAGAATTCTTTTCAAAAATCTCTGAAAATGAAGTTATAATTACTGAAAAGAGTTGAAAATGTGTGATAAAAAGGGAGAAATTGCTCGTTTTCAGCAATTTCTCCTTTCGTCAAAATGTTTTCAAAAGTCGTGTCCTGTAGATGTGTCAAAATGCGTCTATTGGTGGGAAAGGGGTAAACTATAAATAAATTCTCTCTTAAATATTTATGAACATGTATTCCATTTTTAACCCTCTTACTGCACATGTGCACTTTGAGAAACATTTCTCAAAGTTACTTTGAAATGTATTAATTGCCTCGGTTGTGTAGTGGTAGACCGCATTCCGCCTTAGGATTGGGAGGTTGCGGGTTTGAACCCCTGCCAGGTCATACTAAAGACTTTAGAAATAGAAGTTAATGGCTACCCTCCTTGGCACCCAGGGTTGTGGGGTTGGGATAACTGATGTCAGTATAATTTGACAAGGAGTACTGGTAACTTACCCAGGAAATGCCATGATTAACCCTTTCCCTCATACAGATGCTTTCTGACGCCTCTGCAGCAGACGGCTTTTTAAAAACATATATAGTGACAAAAGAAGAAATTGCACAAAACGTGCAATTTCTCCTTTTGCCACAATGTTTTCCACTTTTAGTCATAGGTTATCCATTGATTTGTACTTTTTGACAACATATGTTCAATGTCGTCTGCTGCAGAATTGTCGTATGAGGGAAAGGGTTAAGCAGAAATTGCTCTGATGATGATGAGTGATATCTCGTTTTACCACAATGTTTTGAATATAATTCAATAGTAATATTTTCATTTACAGAGTCTTTTAACAAGTTTGCTTTATTTATTTTCAAAGAAGTACTTGCAGGTTTTGTGTATGTGGGAAGAGTTTAACCCTTTCCCTCATATGACAATTCTGCAGCACACAATTTTGAACAGATTTTGTCAAAAAATAGAAAATCTCTATAATTGAATGGATAACCTAACTAAAATTGGAAAACATTGTGGGTTGGCAAAAGTAGAAATTGCACGTTTTGTGCAATTTCTTCTTTTGTCACCATGTTTTCAAAAAGCTGTCTGCTGCAGAGGCGTCCATATGAGGGAAAGGGTTAAGAGGCATCTGCTGCAGACATGTTTTTGCAAACAGTGTTGCAAAAGGAGAAATGGCTCATCATGAGCAATCTCCTTTTGTTTCATTCAAATGTTAATCGTTTTTCTCTCATTAAAAGAGGTTTTCTATATTTTTGGCTACACGTTTTCAAAGTGGTCTGCTGAAGATTTGATGTATTTGTTAAAGCTTTAACCCAGTTGTTAGATAAATATCAACTCTACCCTCGTTTTCTCTCATCACAGATTGACTTCGCGAGCAGGGACTGCCAGGAGAGTTTCTTCCTGAAGATGGAGCAGTCGAATCAGTTGCGCCCTGGCGAGAGACCAGACCAGCGATGGATGCAAAAACAAATGCAGAATGAACCTTTCTGGGATGAAAGGTAAGTACTGTCAAACCTGGGCTAAAGACCACCTTTGGAATAGCGATTCTCTGTCCATAGCAACCACACTTTATACTGTCAAACCTGGGCTAAAGACCACCTTTGGAATAGCGATTCTCTGTCCATAGCAACCACACTTTAAGTTTCCCAATTACTTATTTCCTGCATAAATGACCCTGCAATTTAAGACCACCTGTGAACAAAGACCATATTGTTGTGTTCCCATGGGTGGTCTGTATACACAGGCTCCACTGTACAATACAACCTCTCCAGTGGAACATGGGACTGAAGGAGAGAAACGTTGCTCTGGAGAGAGGGTGCATTGAAATGAAGCCTTTTCCACTCAAAAATACCCCTTTCTGACGTTTAGGCAGCAGGCATCTATTGAAAACAATCGATCAATTTCTCCTTTTGCTACAATGTTTTCAAGTCAATAATTATACCTTAATATATAGATATTTTTTGCCCAGATGTGTTCAAAGTCATTTGCTGCAGATTTTGTTGTATTTGGGAAAGGGTTAAGATGTTCTTAAGAGTTAATTGGTTCTCAGAGGAGCCATTTAGAGAGGTTATACTTTACTATCAAACTTCTTATAGCTGCTACCCGTTGTTTATCCTTTCCCATATAAAGATGTTTTCTGACGCCTCTGCAGCAGACTAGTTTTGAAAAAATTGTGGCAAAAGGATGGATATCCATTCAATGAAAGAGATTTTCTATTTTTTGACAAAATATGTTCAAAATCAGCTACTGTGGAAATGTTGTATGAGGGAAAGGGTTAACAAATACATTAATTTAAATGTTAATACAAATGGAATGTCTACAAAAGAAATAAGGATATCATATTTTTCTTTTGTAATGCTTCATCAGTCAACCGTGCAATGCAAAATCTAAAATCTCTCCTTCCCCTTTGTATGAAATATAAACAGGTAACCCTTTCCCATATGTAGATATGCCTTTTGATATATCTACAGCAAACGACTTTTGTAAAAACAATGTGATAAAAGGAGAAAATGAACAATAACTGGAATAACTGATATGTTTTTGGTTGCATCGTTATTAAACAATTAACTCCATTGTTTTTCATTATCAGTCCGAAGTTGTGTTAAAAAGATAGAAAACTATAGTAGCGATTTGTATGAAAATTATAGTTACTAAGTAAAAGTGAAACACCCTTAACCAATTTATTCAACAAAGTCTTTTAAATTTAAAATGAAATCATTTTGATAACATCAATCTTACTTGAATCCCCAATTGAAATGGGTGCTAGATAAGTGAATATCAGACAATGCAGGATTGTTCTGGGCTGATTAATTGTCTGCACTTTCGCAGCACTATCAGCAATGGGTTGTTTTCAAGTATGCGAGGATCAGAGAGTTAAGGATAATATGGAAGTGCCTTGTTTTGTTAAGGATCTATGTGGACTACATGTATCCGTTTTGTAAAAGCTTTACCTGATTGAATATTTTTGAGAGTCGTCTGGTTTTAAAACATTAGACGATTTCTGACATCTGCAGCAGATCATTTTTAAAAACATTGTGGCAAAAGGAGAAATTGCTAACAATAACTTCATACAATAATTTTTCTGTCATTTATAGACATTTTCTATACTTTTGCCCGTTTATGAAGTCAATCTGCTGCATATTTGGTGTATGTGGGAAAGGTTCAAGTATTATTTTAATAATTTAAATGGAGTCCTGAAATCATAGATAGATGAACGCTAAATTTCTCCTTTTCTTACAATGTTTAAAAGCCGTTTGCTGGACAGGTGTTAGGTGTTTGTTACATCAGGTAAAGGGTTACAATGAAGAATGTAAACTGAATGATGAGCTGGCTGGGTTGCTTACGTGGTACAATTTCTTTTTATTACGCATATTTTAATTTAAACATTTCTAAACTGATAGATTTCTGTCAATGAAAGGAATGATGTAGTGTTTGAATGACATCATTAATAAATGTTATAATTTATAAAGGATTTAAAATTTGACAGTCATTTAGAGTAGTTTTGCAAAAACAAGTGTAATATATTTTGATATTTTGGTATACATGTATTTAAGATTTTTTGTTTGTTTGGTGAGGATAGAAAAAGATGGCATATTTGAGGATGTGAACTGTGGACTTCAAATAGAGATATTTCGTTGACAGTAACCAGAAATGTTATTATTTAGCTGCTTTAAAACCAAATTGAAATACATTGTCTGAAGATAACAAATTACTCATTTTGTCACAATGTTATGATTACTCCACTCACAATGTTATGATTACTCCACTCAGTAATTATTTCAACATTTTATTATTTTTCACAGCCTGCGATCAGTGAAATAAATTTTCATGTTTTGTATTTACAGTGTTGATGCCATCAATACAGCACGGCGTGGAAGCTTCACCCCCCAAGTTGGTCGAGGGAGAGCACGTTTTCAAAGGGGTAGGGGAGCAACAGCAGCAGCATTCAGGGGTCGAGGGACCTCGTTTGAAGTTGGTTTTACTCCCGGGACCACTGAGGAATTCCCTGCAGCAACAAGGCCAAGGTATTTAAAACTTCTACGGAAATTAGATATTTGATGAACAAAAACCTGTATAAGTTCATGCTTTCCCATTTAGCCGATCAGGGTACAATTTCACCAACCTTACTTAGCTTTTTAAGTAATACTGAAATACGTAAGCTCAATTTCCATCATTTTAGTTCCCCTAATATTTTGTAAAACATGAATGGTGAAATGTATTTAAGTGAATAAATACATTGATACAAATAGTTACCTTGCAGCTGCTGATTAACAATACTTGTTAAGAAACAAAATGTTCTGGCATTTTTAGTAGGGAAAGAAAATTGATGAAATATAGTTTTAACCCTTTCCCACATACTGGAAATCTGCAGCAGACGACTTTGAAAACATAGTTACAAACACCAGAAAAATCTCCATATAAGATAGCTTAATTGGTTATTCAAGTTGAAAACATTGTGGCAAAAGGGGAAATTGCTCATCACGAGCAATTTCACCTTTTGCCACAATGTTTTCAAAAGTTGCCTGCTGCAGAGGCGTTAGAAAGCGTCTATATGAAGAAAAGGGTTAAGTATTTGAATATTACTTAAGGCTAAGTAAGTTTTGTGGAATTGATTCCTGGTTTCTACTGGCTTATGTTTCCAGTTATCTTGCCATTTTCTTCAATGAGTTAGATATTTACAATGCTTGATAAATCTGCAGCAGAAGCTATTATGCCTTTTATGGCTAAAGGGAAAACTTAAAAAACCTTCTCAGACGAAAGTGTCAAGGCAGATTTTCTAATAATTTTGCAGAAATCAGTTACCCACTATCAGATTCTTTCAAGCCATGTTAAAAAACATGGCTGCCACAGGGCAGGCTTTTTTGCCTGATATGGCTGAAGTGAATACTTAAAGTTTAATTAAAATAGAGTTTACTGTTTCTATGTTGACTATTTTATGGAAAGGGTTTTACAGAATTTGGTACAAAAATTAAATACTGAAATAATTATATGTGCTAATATCTTTTCAGACAACCAGATGAATTCAGCCAAGGCAGTGGACAGTTCATGGAAGATGACTACGAACAGGAGCTCCGAGAATACGGGCACAGTCAAAGAGAACGACGGGAAAGATCAAGCCAGAGTCCGCCGGGTTATGAGGACATTTATTACGAGGCTAGATCCCAGAGTGGGCGGGAGTTTGACGTTTACGATAAACATCGATACCCATCATATCGCAGCGTGAGTCCCGGTAGTGATCGTGACATGGACACGTTAGATGAAGAGTATAAGTATAAAACACGGACACCAAGTGATGATCGATATTATAAGTTTTATGAGGAGAGTAAATCAAGAGATCGATCGCACAGTAGTGACAGTGAAACGCGATTCAGAGTCTCTTCAGAAATAGTGCGAAGAAGTAGTAGGAGCAGGTCTCCTACGTTAAAAGTGAAACGAACCAAAGAATTACCAATTTCATATAGATCTCAGTCTCCCCCAACTCCAACAGATGACGAACCGTCATACTACCCTGAAACGGCAAGCCCAACAGACTTTGATAGTGCTTATAGGAAATATGATTATAAGAAAAGACTAAGTTCTAGTGCGGAGGGTGATAAAAAATCAGACATATTTTCTCGAACTGGATTAAGAAAAGAAATTGAAGCAAAATCTGAAGAACGGACTTCTCGAAAGCGATCTTATGATCAGTTATCACCATCACGATCAGATTCAGTGATGCGTTTGGAAAGGCAGCATAGTAGGGGAAGTAAATCTGGGTCAGTGTTTGATTATAATGATAAACAATCAGCTAAAGAGCTCATATCCAAAGTGAATAGGTTAAAATCTGAAGTGCATGAACGAACGTTTGGTAAAGATAGTCCTAGTTCAGGTAGTTCTTATGGTGAAATGGACACATCAAATATGTCAGAAGCTGAGTTGGCGAAACTTCATCGAGAAAAACAAAAACTTTTAGATAAATTAACGCTTTTGGATGATACTGGAAATAATAGTGATAGTGAAAATATGGACACACGACGTGTAGTTAGTAAAAAAGCTCGCTTAGACGCTTCACAAAGTGGTTTGAATAAATATTTACATAACAAGAGTGATTCTTTGACCAAACAGGAAATAAAAGAGAAACTGAAAATGCTCGACTCGGCACAAAGCTCTCGGAAACAGTTAGAAGCTTTGCGTAAAAAGGAACTTCTCAGGGAATTTAAGAAAAGTAAATCAAGTGATGCTAAAAAGGACTTTCTTGATTATAGTGATGATGAAAGTTTGTCAGTCAATTCACCTCATGATCTGTCTGGATATATGCCAAAGAAAAGGCGGAAAGTTGAAGGTGAGAGTGACAGAAAGAATCGTTCATATCGTATACGACATGATGACGAACAAGGTTATAGTAGTGATGACGAAAAAGATCGTCAGGATCTTTTACAAAGACAAATTAGTTCACATTCAGACTTGTTTACCAAATCAAGGTCTGGGAGCATGGATGTTCATTTAGAAAACGATTCACTATATTTACGGAGTAAGGATGATTCTCGACGAACATCTTCTGGTAGTGATAATAACAAAGACAGTAGTCGGCGTCATCGCCGTAAGAAAGACGATCATATAACTCCATTAATTCCATTAGGGGATGACGATATGCCGGACCCAGAAACCTCAGATCCTCGCGCTCCGCGGGAGAAATCAGACAGTCCCATGGTGTTACCATTACCAGATTTTGCTCAATTTATTCAGTTTTCCCCGTTACCTTCACCTCATCAGTCTCCAGACTATAGTGATCTCCCTTTGAAAAGTGGTCAAAATAAATCGACTGCTGAATCAGCAAACGCGGACCAGTCACCGTGTTTCTCACCTCAGAGTAGTTCCAGCAAGACTCACTCACCCTCCCAGTCACCGCCTGGGTCTGGCTCTGATTCAAAGGCGAATACGAATTCAGACAGTAATGAGTTACCTCTGGGTTTTCCAACTGAGACTGAACAAACAGACCCTAATGATGAGAACAAACCTGACAGTCTGGACTCATTACCTGATCCCACAAAACTGCCAGGTGAAACAAAAGAAGAAAATGACAGCTTTTCTGACAACAACAGTGACACAGAAAATATGTCATCGGAAAACTTGTCCATTGAGGAAAGAATTCGTAGGCTGGATGAGAAAATGAGTAAAGCGCAAGCAGTAGTTGCTGCTTCAACTCATAAGGTTATACCAGATGTGGAAAGTGTAGTCAATACTTCAACATCAAGTGTGCTAGGCTCGCTCTCTGTCACCCCATCAACTTCAATGACTCTTACTGTGTCTAGTCCAAATGTGTCATCACTGTATTCAAAGTACAGGATTCGGAAAAAGAATGACCCTTCATCAACTGGAGGGGACAAGGCTGAGCCCTCAGAAATAGTTCAAACTGTGTTGTCCAAATCAAGTATATTCGATCAGGACAGTCGGAGACTTGGACAATATGGTGATAGTAACAATACAACAGACAATATAGCAAGTGAAGAGATCCAAAGTTCTCAGTTACCAAGTGTGTGGAACAAATTAGACAATAACAAAGATTCCCCTATGGTAACTGTACCTGGGTCCTTGATGGATAGATTAGGGCAAACCCAGAATGTGTCATTTCCAACTTTGACAGTGAACACTACTTTGACAAACTCAATATTATCCTCTCAAATTGTGTCCTCAAACAAGCATCTGGACCCATTAAATAATAGTTCAGGATTAAGTTTATCAGAAAGTTTGATACTAAAAACCAGTCCAGGATTTAACTTAAATTCAAATAACAGTGCTAATATGGATAATAAATTTGACTTGAACAAGCAACATTTAGAACAAAATAGTCTATCGTTAGACAGTGGAAGTTTATTGAGTTTATCACAAAAGGGCACTAAGGAATTACTTTCACCTACAATTGACAGTGTGCGAAAATCACCAAATGTGAAATCACCAATTGTGACACAAAATGAAAATAACAGTGACACTAGTAGACCCGAGTTAACAACTTTTCTCAAAGATTCAAGAGAACTCAATGAAGCTCCTCCCGCAGATAAAATTTGTGATAAGGAAGTGTTAAATACATCTGTTTCCTCTTCATCTGAATTTCCTCTGAAATCTGATAGGTCTGGAAGCAATGGATTAGATTTTGATAGTAATGCTATGGATACATCTGAACCAATTATGGATTCCAAACTGGAAGTTAATAAAACTATTGTAGAAAAATCAAACTCTGTAAGTTTAACAAATGAATCTAAAAGTGTGAATGAAATTGTAAACAATGTGAAATGTGAGGGTGCTAACAAACTTGAAAGAGACACAAAAGAGGTAACAAATACTGACAAAAAGGGAAAAGTGGAAAATGAAATTACAAAGAAAGAAACTGTTAAGAAAGACAATGTCAAGAAAGAGAATAAGAAAGATGATAGCTTGGAAAATGTCAAAGAGTCACGCACTGCTTTTGATGTTGATCTGTTTGGCATGTCTGCCCCAGTAGCGATAGGGAAACGAAAGTTAGATGATACCAAATCAGAGAAGAATTTAAGTTCATCTACAAAGGATGTCAAACATGATGTCAAGAAAGAAACAGAATCAAATAGTGTGAAGGATTCAATTAAATCAGACCAAAAACCTTCAACATCTGATAAGCCCAAAGTAGATAAAGATAAACATTCCAATAAAGATTCAACCAAAAGTGACAAATCTGATTCAAGCAAGGAACCAAGCAGCAAGAAACAGAAGATCTCTAAAGATAAAGATAAGAAATCTGAATCTAGTCATAAAGATGATAAAAAGAAAAGTGAAAAGAGAGAATCATCTCACAAGTCGTCAGAAAAGAAGGATGAAAAGAAAGACAAAGACAAACACAAATCTTCAAAAACTGACAAGGATAAAAAAGAAAGTGATAAAAAGTCAAGTAAAGAGAAGGAATCCAAGGATGAGAAAAAGAAGAAGTCTGAAAAGAAAGAAAAGGATGTGAAAAAGGTTGAAAAGGAGAAAAAAGATGAAAAAGATAAAAAGGAAGAAAAGAAAGAAAAACATGAAGACAAGAAAGAGAAACATGATGATAAGAAAGACAAAGCAGAGAGTAAGAAGGAATCTGTTGATGTTAAAAAAGAAACTGCTGAGAAAGATAAAGTTGAGGACAAGAAAAGTGATGAAAAGAAAGAAAAAGTTGAAAAAAAGGAGAAGGAAAAGCCGGAAAAGAAAGAAAAACATGAAAAGAAGGATGGACATAAACATGACAAACATAAATCTCCAGAAAAGAGGTCAAAATCTGCCAATAAAGATGATGAGAAAAAGGACAAAGAAATGCCAAAAGAAAGTACACCAAAAGATGACAAAGGTGAAAAGAAGAAGGAACACAAAAGTTCAAGTTCTCACAAATCTAAGAAGACTAAGGAAGAATTATCTAGTAAGAAATCTAAAGATGACCACAGTGAACACAAAAAGAAAGATGAGTCTAATAACAGGAATAACAAAGATTCCCCTGACAAGTCAAAAGATACCAACAGAAAGGAGGCTGGAAATGATAAAAAGGAAACTATTGTTAAGGGGAAAGACAAAGAGAACAGTGAAAAATGTAGTGATCAAAAATCCAAAGACAAAGAAAAGGAAAGCAAGGATAAAGACCCAGATGTACCCAAGTCAAAAAGTAAGACGAATTTACATGAGCCATCAGAAAAAGTCTCTCATAACTCGCTTGACAGTCATCCAGAAAAGACCAAATCCGAAGACAGATCTTGTGATGACAAAAAGGCAGAAGATAAAAAAGAGGAGAAAAAGAATAAAGAATCAAGCAGCAGCAGCAAGAGTTCTTCATCAAAGTCAAGCTCTAAAGACAAGAGTAAGGATTCTCAAAAGAAATCTTCAAAGCCAGAAAAGTCTTCTGAAAAATCTAAGTCCAGTGAGTCAAAACATGAATCGAAGGACAAATCCTCTGAGAAAGACTCAAAACAAGAGAAGAAAGAAACACCAAAGAAACAGCAGCAGCAGCAACAGCAGCAGCAGCAGGAGCAGGATGACCTTGAACTAGATTTTTCAGATCATGGTCTTACAGAAGAAGACATGGCTATCTTTGCACAGTTTTCAGATGAACCTTACTTATCAATGTATGACAAGGTCAAAAGAAGGTCAACAGACAAGAAGATGAAGATTAAGAATGACACAGAAAACCAGAAGAAATTGCTTTGTGAATATAAAAGGGGTTCTTCGAAGAAAGACGGCAAGAAAGGGCTAAGTGATATAACAGAAAGCAGTGATATGACTACAGATGAGGACAAATTCAGGAAGAAGATGAATCCAAAGGCAAAGAAAAAGTTCGCATTTTCATCTGATGACAGTGACAGCTCCTCTGGTTCTGACATTATGAAGAAAAAGCAAAGGAGTAAAACAGCATCTATGAAACCGAAGAGAATTTTGGACATCTATTCCTCTGATTCTGAAGAAGAAGAAGAAGAGCGAATGTCAAAATCACCGCCAAGGACAACATCTTCTGGAAACAAGTTAAAGAAAAATGAAGTTGTTATGGAAAATGAGCAGCACAACTTTAACTTTGACAGCTTAAGTGATTCTGACCACAGGACGAGTTCTACAAGACCTGCTAAACCCAAAACAGTTTTAAAGTCAAACAAGAAGACCTCTAAACCTAAAGAGACAAAGAATCCAGCTAAGGCAAATGGGCCTGAATCCAAGCAGAATATTGTTAACAATATGAAAACAACAAAAAGAAAAGATCTTAGCTTCAAAGACCTGTTTTCAGACGATTCCGATGACAGTATGCTGTCAGATTCAGACAGTGACAGTGATATTAGCGGTATTATTCTTACACCCAAACCGAAAAAGAAGATGGATCAAAAGAATGACAAAGACAAGAAGAAACTTCCAAAGGGGAGTTCAATTTACACAACTTCAGAAGACAGTCTTTCTGATGATGATACAAGACCTCCGACTCCAATTACATCAGGTAACGGTGGTAAAAGTGATGGTTTTATATCAGATCCAGATGTTTACCAAAAGGATCCTCTACCAAAGACAAAAGATACAGCAAAGAAAAATCCGAAGTTCAACGAATCAAGCTTTATTGCTGGTTTGGAAAGTATAAAGAACAAGTTTAATAATAGCGAAATCAATGATAAGAAATTATTTGAGAAGATAGAAAAGGAATCAAAGAAACTGAAGAAACAGAAATCTAAAGATAAAAGTCATAAGGATAATAAAAAACTACTCAATAACAAGAAAACATCTGATTCTCTTACAGATGACTTGCATATCAGAGCGATTTCAAAATTGGACATTGTAGATGTGTATAACGAGGCTCTGTTTGACAAGGACAACAATAAATTATTTTCAAATTTAACAAACAAAGACAATGTACCTCTTATACTGTCTGATCATGGGCTAGAGCAGACTTTGAAATATCAAAGTGATACAGTGAAAAAAGAGATTATACCAATACAAGATGATTCCAAGTCTAGTAAATTACTGAAAAATAAGAACAAGAAGCATAAGAAAGAGAACAAGAAGAAAAAGAAGAGCAAAGATAAAGAGGAAAAAGACTTGCCAAAGGACAAAAATGACAGCTCAAACAGTACCACCTCTGACTCAAAAACTGAAAATGACAAAATTTTAGACGAAGAGGAGAAGTTTGAAAAATCTGAAAATATCAAACCAGAAACAGACACCGAAACAAGTTCTAGCCTTAACTCTGTGACTAGGAACTTGTTTGATGATATGAAAGAAATCAAATCCACTGGTTCAGATGAGAAAAAGAAGAAGAAAAAGAAGAAAGAGGGTAGTGGTTCTAACAAAGATAACTTTTCAAGCAATGAACAAAAGAAATTTGAACCCAAAGTAGAAAGATTGTCTGATTCGGATTTCTTGTCGGACACTGATCCAAAGAAAGAGCTGAAGTCACCAGAGAAGGACACTGATCCGAAGAAAGAGCTGAAGTCACCAGAGAAGGACAAAAATGAACCCACAAAGAGTGAAAAGTCCAAGCACAAGAAAGCTAATAAGAAAGCTGATCCAAATGCTGATATATTTGATTTCAATGAGGAAGAAGATGATAGTTTTAAGAAGATCAAAGAATCTCACATGAAAATCATTAAACCAGATTCATATGATATTAAAGTATCAAATGATGAGGATGAAAATGATTCTAGCAATATTCCTGTTGAGATTCAAGGTGTTGAGATTGAATATCAGTCTGAGGATCATGAAATTAAGGAGGAAGATAATATATGTCCTGTAGTTGAAACAAGTGAAGTTGTGATTGAACAAAGTTTAGAAGAAAAACCAGAGAAAGCAAAGCCTAAGCCTAGAAAACGGAAAGGTAGAAAGAACAGTGGTAAAGATGATGAAAATGCAAATCTACCTGATTTGACTGTCGAAGCAGTATCTAGTCTTGAAAAAGAGAACAAACAAGCAGAAGATATTCAAACCGAAGTTGTACACTTTGTTGCCCCTGTCTCTAATGAACAAGAGCTTGTCATTGATGAAGGTGTGTCTCTGCATGTTGAAGATGAAGCATCAAAGGCAGTTGAATCCATAGTAGCTGATGAGAATGCTATAGACGAAGCATCAAAGGCAGTTGAAACAATTGTAGCTGATGAGAATGCTATAGACGAAACTGCAAAGGCAGTCGAGTCTATTCTTTTTGGTGATGAAATGGCACCATTCACAATATCAGAACCTGTTGAGCCAACACCACAGCTTGACCAAGATTATCTTCAGCCTGACTTTGCTCCTGGTCTGCCAAGTGGGATTCCTCAAATTGGGAATGAAGTTGAGACAACCACAAGCTCTCCTATTACAAAGGGCAGGAAAGGTCGCAAGGGAAGGAGATCTAAATCTGGACAGGGTGAGTTGTTGCTTAATGATAGCTCTAATACAGATACCACAGATGCGACACCATCAAAACAGGATACAAGTAATAATAAAGTTGATTACTTTGATGATACTTCCTATGCATCTGATATTTCAAACCTTCATGACCAGAATGATGATGATGATGATGGCAGACTGCAAATTGACTTTGATCCGCCTAAACCAGAACCAAAACAGAAGAAGCAGAGGAAGCCAAGACAACCAAAAGCTAAATTGGCAGATGCTGCCGCTCTTGCTGCAGAAAACAAAATGCCAAATCTGTTTGGTAATTTCCATCCAGAGCCTGAACAGAATAAAGATAGTGCTGAAATTAACAGAGATTCCCTTAGTAGTGAAAATTCAGAGCTTGAGAATGCAAAGCATGATGATTTGTTATATATGAATAGAGAAGATCAGAGGCATGACTCTGATATGATGTCCCCTGATGAGAGATCTGCATCGGACGATACTGCTGATAATACCAAGGTCAAACGCCGTGGCAGAAAGCCAAAAAACAAAGACGTCAATTGTATGCCAATTCCTAGAACAAATTCACCAAGAACTACCAGGACAACATCTCCAAGGTCACCTAGAAACGCTGATCCTAGATCGCCTAAATTTGAAAGTTTTGATACAAAATTGAATGGTGCCAAATTGCCTGATGACGTAATTGATAATAAAGCTGGGAAAATGTCCATAAATGTTTTTGATTTTGATGAGAATGATGAGACAAATGCTGCTCCATCTCAACCTGCTACTACTACTAAACAAAGAAAGCCAAGAAGAAAGAAGGGTGAAATCATACAGAGCCCAGATAATCGAGGAATTTTCTCAAGTCCGGAGAGAAAGTCGATGGACAAATTGTCTATTGGCAGTCCTGAGTCCAAAGTACCATTTGGAAGCCCAGAGCATAACATCCAATTTCACCTGATTGATAAGAAGTTGGGTTTATTTCCTCCACCAATACATTCAGAGGAACTGAAAATAGAAGTTCATCATGCTGCTTCTGAGGAAAAGGGTCCCCCTGAACCATTATTTAAAGCTTTCTTTGAGGGTAAAACAAAAGAGAGCCAAAAGGTTAATCCACTGTTGGCAAAGAAAGGAGCTGGAAAGGACAAAGAATGTGATGGTAAGCTTACTTCTCCACCGATTATATCACTCTCACAAATGATGAGCAATGTTGAAAAGACGATAGATGATGTCTCTAAGGGCAAGTTTGAAAGCACAGATGATGAATCTAAAGAAGAAAGCCCAGTCCAAACACAGAAGAAACGTCAAGGGAAAAAGGGCAAAGAGGAGGAAGCAAAGCTGGGCTCTGTGAAATCTCCATTGAAATCTCCATTACCAAATAACATGCATAGCCCTCCCCCATCAATGACTCAACCACTTGTGCTACCTGGTATGGGTCTTCATGGTATTCAGATGCCAGGAGATCTACAATATCTGACTGGTCAGATGTCACCACCAGGTGTAGTGGGCAAACCTGGACAGACACCACTTTCGCCTGGCATGAGCAACAAACTGACACCCTTACAGACACCTCTCTCCCCTGGGCCTCAAAACTCCAAGTTTGACACTCTTAAGATCGGAATAACGTCTCCAAAACCAGGTCTTCAGTCACCTAAAGCAACTCAACAGTCTCCAAAACCAGGTCTTCAGTCACCTAAAGCAACTCAGCAGTCACCAAAAGGCACAATACCGCAGTCTCCATTAAAAAATCAGCCACTATTGTCGCCAACAAAGACCTCTACCATAGCAACATCAGGTATCACAACTGGTGTAACTTCTGGACTAGTTGTTACATCACCATCCAGTGTTATACTTGACCCGAGAAATTCAGAAAACCCTGCTGAGTGTGTTTTCCAGCAACAACCTGAATTTTTAAGTCCTGGTATGTCATCTGATTCTTGTGTCGGAATTGCCAACAATTCAGCAATGGCCTCAATTGCATCAAGCACAGCTGTGGTACCATCTTCTATAGCTGATGCTCAGAAGAAACAACAGCTGATTGTTTCAGATCAGATGCAAAAAGTACAGTTAGAACAGCAAAGAATGGCTGAGGTTGAACTACAAAGGCAACAAGAGCATCACATACGACTCAAGGAAGAGGAGTTGCTGAAACATAAAATGGAAATACAAAAACAACATCTTCTTGCAGAACAGCATGCAAAGATTCAGGAACAGATGCAGAGTAAAGAAAGGGAAGAGTTGAAACTCATTGAGCAGAAAAAGATGTTACAGGAGCATCACAAAATGTTACAACAGCAGTATGAGGAGTTACAGAGAAAACAGGCTTTACAGGTAGCGGCTGCTGTTTCAAGCGTAAGCCATATTCCAACTGGTTTACTTTCACCTGGGTCATTACAGGGACCACGCCCAAGTTTACCCTCGCCCAATGAGGGTCAAGCAGGTCATAGGCCAGCTATCTCAGCCCATCATCAGATGCCACCAGGTCCACCATTTGGGCTCCCAGGACAGCATGCAGGCGCCGTGCCTGTTAGACCAGGAACGATACCACCTCATATCGCACAACAGATGGCCATGAGGCATCTAGTACCACCTCTTGACAAGCCTCCAACAAGCGCCGAGTTAGAGCTGACACATCAACAGCTCCAGCAACATATTGCTGCCCAACAAGCCCAACAAGCCCAGCAGAAGGTACAAGCTCAGGCACAACAGAAAGCTCAAGCCCAGGCCATTGCAGAACAACAGGCACAGATGGCGAAGCATGAGGCACAACAGGCTCAAGCTCAGGCTAAGCAAATAGCACAAGGGAAGACTGGTCCAACGTCAATTCAACAACCACAGGGCAAACAGACTGCTGCACAACAGAAAAAGGCAACAGAGGTAGGCTTATTTCCTTTATTATTACTTTTGCCATTTATGTTTATGTGCAAATTATAATGTTTAAAGTATTCAGAAAAATATAGTTTGTCAACAGAAAGAAATATTATGGGAATACTTGAGAATTGCTCTTGTGTTGATTGTTTTCAAACAACAAATTTAGAGGGGGAAAGGTGGTGCATTTCCAAATGTTCTATATAAAAAAAAACCAGAAGATGTATGCAATTTATTAAGTTGCATTTTCATTGCGATAAATTTAAATAGAATTATATAATTAAATTAAATTTCGTTACCTTTGAAACTTTCACACAAATTGGCATGTAAAAGTTGATGCTCTGTACATCAATACAAGATAGAATATGCAGGTGTAGAGAATTTTAATCCTTTCCCACATGTAAATGCTTTCTGACAACTTATAAACATTGTGGCAAAAGGATAACTTATTCATATTGAGCATTTCCTCCTTTTGCCACAATGTTTTCAACTCTATTCAATAGATACTTTCATTAATAGAGATTTTCCGAATTTTTGCGTACTCCTTTTCAAATTTGTCTGCTGCAGATTTGTTGTATGAGAAAAAGGGTAAAAACTTATTTTTATATTATTGCTTTATGCTACAAAATGTTCTTTTGCAGGCTGCTAAGACATCTCCACAAAATATCACAAATAACCGAAAGGACTTGATTCTTCAGCGATCCCCTGGTCATGGAATGGGAATCCCTCCCTCAGGGAAAGATGCCCCACCTCCTGGCAGTGAGGAAGCGGCCAATCAACTGACACAGCAAATCAAACAACAACTTGCCATGTCACAGGCCAACCCACCAACAGGTCATGCTCCTCAACAGCATCCAATACATGGATGGCCAATGCATGGGATTCGCCCAGATGGGCCCAGACAGCCAGGAGCCATGCCCGTCACTTCTGAAGCACATATCTCAATGCCTGGCCCTGTCCCAATTCTTGGTGGAAACCCACAGCAGGTGCAAAGAGTGTCGCCTCACCCGGCTACAAAGTCTCCAACTGTAGCCCAGACTGCACCCAACATGGTTCACGGTTTCTCCCAGAGTCAAGCTGCCACGCCCAGAGCTCCAAGTCCTACTGTAGCTAAGGTATTACACTCTTTATTTTTCTTTAACCCTTTCCCACCTGCAACTTATCTGCAGCAGACACATTTGAAATGATTTTGGCAAAAATTCGGAAAATCTCTATAAATAAGTATAATTACAGAACAATTGCTAGATCCTGATTGACATTAACCCTTTCGGCGCTAAATAAATAGCATAAAGTTGTTTTCGGCGCTGAGCCAAGCTGTTGCATATATGCGACTTTGGCGCCGAAAGGGTTAACACTTTTGAAAAGTATTAAAGTATATTTTATACCAACCTAAAATGGACAATTAATAATTGTCCTCATTTTACTTTGAATAAATACAAAACAGGTCAGTATGAAATCCTGGTTTGTGATAACAAAAAAAATAGATTCCATTTTTCAAGACTGACCGTTTTCGAGGCGTTCTAAAATTAAAACTTTCCATTCATCCATGGCTTATATAATTGCAATAATATAAACATGAAATAACTGAATGGTAGATGAATTGAAAAATGCATAAAACAATATACATGTACATTCATTCATTTTATTGTTATGCCTTTATAGCAGATTACTTTTGAACATTTTAGAAAAAGGAGAAATATTTTCTCCTGAACTCCAATCTTTTTTCACACAGTTTCAAATGTTATTTCCAAATTAACAGAAACTTGTATTGTTATTCTCAGCAGCTTTGAAAACATTTAGGCACAATATGGAAAACCCTTATAAATGAAAAAAAAAGTGACTAAGGAGAAATTGCACATTTAGAACAATTTCTCATTTTGCTACAATTTTTTTCTGAAACGTGTCTGCTGCAAAAGTATCAGAAAATGTCTGTATGTTGGAAAAGGTAAAGAAATTTTCTTTTAATTGAAGAATTATTCAAACATTTAATATTTAAAATATGGTCAATTGATTTGCAAATTTATGTTCATGCTTATATCGTGTTATTAATTGCAGACTGCAGAGCGTCAGGCACCAGGTGGAGGCAAATGGAATAGTTCCCCAGGCTCACAAAGACCAGGTCAGGCTGATGTCAGACCTCGAATACCATCTTCAGAAGGGGGTTCTGTCAGACCGGAACTTTGGGGTCAGTATAATTGCCTAGTATTCAAATTCTGCTGAATAGAAAAACAATCTTAGGGTTATTTCATTACTAGAGGAATCCAGACAAAGTTACAATATATATAAGAGCCATTCCACAAGATGGCCAACATTGTGGACTCTGCACACAGTATCGACCCTGATTAGCCTAAGCATGCCACGCAGGCTAACCCAGACAAACACTTTTCGCGTCATGCGGATTTCTGTTTAAGGAATCATTACTCTATACCTCTATCCCCAGGACTGCCCTGGCTGATCTGGGTCAATACATAATGCTGCTATGAAAACTAAATCAGCTGTTGCAATGCACTAATATTTTCAAATAATTTTTGTGTGGTCAACTCTCTTCAATAATGATACTTTCATTTAAGGAAATTTTCCACATTTTTGTTAAGATTTTTTCGCAGTCATCCTCTGCAGAATTGTTGTATGTTGGAAAATCGGTAAGTTAAAAAAAAGAAGATAAATAACATTAATATTGATTCTCTGTTCCCAGCTGGTATGAATGGTCCAACAAACCCGCCCGCCCATACAATACCTGGACCACCACGGCCTGCCCACCAACAACCGCCCTCTGCTCATCGCCAGCAACCTGATCACCCTCATATAATACAAGGGCATGGGGAAATGAGCACAAAGGACAAGTTCATACAACAACAGGTAGGAGGCTTGTTAGCTTATCTGTTTTTCATATGTTGTCTGCATCATCATAAAACTTTTACCTTACCTCATAACTGGAAAGAATCTTGGTATACATGTTCCTGGGAAGGATACTAATGTCCATATTAAGTCACATCATTCTGGCTATAATAATGATTCAGTAATGCCAGAGCGTTGCCGTTTGCTTGCTGAGCTTCTGTTTTTATAGATCTTTTAATAATACATTTTGAAATAATTGTGTCAAAAGGAGAGATGTGCTCATCATGAGACGTACCTTTTTTTGATACAATATTTTTTATTATTGCATACTTTGATATTGTCCTGTTCACATTGCATTGAAGAAAGTGGTCATGATTTTTCGATCATGACCGTAGATAAGGACATGCGATAATTCTGCATAATTAACATGCTAGGGACTACTTTCTTATGTTTCTCCTTTTGCCACAATGTTTTCAATACAATAATTTAACTTTCATTTAAAGAGCCTAGATATTTTCGAAGTAGTCTGCTGCAGATTTGTTGTCTGAAATTCATCTGATTTCAAAACATCAGAGGAAAAACTTTTGTCATGTGGGATATTGTAAATTTGATTTCGTTACAGAGGTGAAAGTGTTGTGGAAAAAGAAGTTGCTTGTTTTAAGCAATTTGACCTTTTCTTAAAATATTCTCTATAATGGTCTGCTGCAAGAAATTCAAATGTCGTCTGTATCAGGTCCAGGAATAAACATGATAGATATTGCAAAAAGTTGGTTTAAAGAGAAATCGGTGAAGTCGTATTTCAATACCTTTTCTCTTTACTTTTCAGCGTGAAAAACACATGCAAGAGTTCCAGAGACAGCATGAATTAATGCAACAAGAAATGCAGAGACATCATCTCAGAGAACAGGCACTGCAAGCCAAAGCACAGAAAGAAGTACAGATGCATAAGGACAGAGAAAGAGCTGAAAGTCTTGAGCGCGAGAAGAGAGATCGAGACTTGAGGGGCGGTCTCGCTACACAGAGCCCATCTGATCCACACCACAACACTTCTATTGCAAGAATGGGTTACCAATTTGCGGAACCCAGGCCTCCAAGTCGAGATGGAAAGTTGCCACCCCAGAGCCCAGCCCTGGTTGACCCAAGAGATCCAAGGTTCCCACAACAATTTCCTGGGCACCACCCATCAGAGTTAAGGCTTGGTCCGGCCAGCAGTAGTGCGTTTAGTCCTGCTGCAGGTACAGCAGATCCTCACATCATCAGTAATGCAGAGCTACAGAGGTTCCAGCAGAATGGGATGATACCACCAGGTTATGGGCTCCGTATGTTAGAGGCCCCCCAATTGATAGGGGGTCCTGGGCACGGCCCATACATGCTACCAGGACTACCACCAGGACTTCCCTTGTCCTACATGGCTGCCCAACAAATGGACCAAGCTCATCTTATCGATGGGCGACCTCCATCTCGAGGAGGTTCTGCCAGACCTCCGTCAACACAATCGATCCATCAACTCTCACCAACACAGGCACCAGGAGCTGATGGGCGTAATCCGAACAGACCCGGTCAGCCTGTTCCAGTGGGTCAGGCCCGTGATCCCCACCCAGGGGATGGAAGTTTACTAAACTTATTACAGAGATACCCGGTCATGTGGCAGGGGGTGCTTGGTTTGAAGAACGATCAATGTGTGGTACAGATGCACTTTATCTCAGGTTTCCAACCTCTAGTCAAGCTGTCATTGCCTCAACAAGGGCCAGATGGCACTGTGCAGCCATTGCGGATTGCTCAGAGAATGAGACTAGAGCAAACCCAATTAGAGGGTGTGGCAAAGAGAATGCAGGTTAGTGCAATATGGTTTTATCAAGTGTTTGAACATTATTGTGGCGCCTGCTTTTGGCAGGATGACACATTGGGATCACTTCTGTAGGCTGCCATGCTTTTACTTGGCGGGTGACACATGTGTTCCTTCAAACTTTCTCATTGAGTGTGAATTTAATTTTGTATTTCAATGAGTGAAAAAATATGTTTGAAAATATCTAAATAACTTCTCATCAAGCTGAGTGAATGGTTTTCATGCCATGAAACGTTCAAAGAAAGCATTTGTTATGAAGCTATGCCTTGCAATGAGTGATATAAAGTTTTTCTCTGAAATTTATTTGCTTACTGTTGAAACTTGGAAAACACATTTGGGAAAATCTTTAAAAAAGAATGAGTAATTATTGAATAGACTTGAAAATCATTGTTGGTAAAAGGAAAAAAATAAATCATGATTACTCCTTTTGCCAAAATGTTTTCAAAAATCTTCTCCTGCAGATGCATCCGATGTGTCTGCTTGCAGGAAAGGGTTAACCCAATAGACGCTTTCTGACACCTAGAGCAGACATCTTTTGAATGATAATGAGCAATTTCTCCATTTGCCACAATTATTTCAACTCTTATTTAAAATAACCATACTTACTATCATACATAGAGATCTATTGAATGTAATTATTGTATGTGGGAAAGGGTAAATTGTCATCTGCTGCAGGAGCACTTGCTCTAGATAAGGGGCATTTTTCTTGTTCTTAAATCCTTATTTGACCCTCTAACCCTATGTTGTGGGTACTCAAAAGAATTGTCTCACAGAGACGATTCTTTTGAGTACCAACAGCAAATGGTTTGCTTTAATACTAAGAGAGAAATTGTGGGGTAAAGAGCTGAATAGCCCCCTTCTCCTTATCTGGACCTCTTCTAACTATTCCTATGGTATTCCAACAGATGGAGAAGGATTACTGCATGATGCTTGCTTTACCGTGTGGCAGGGATACCTCCGACATCTACCAGCAAACCAAGGCCATGTCCAGTGGATTTATACAGTACCTACAACAAAAACAGGCTGCTGGCATTGTCAATGTGGCTGACCCAGGATCACAACAGGTTTGGCAACTTTCAGATAGCTCAAAATTTCCTTTTTTAAACAGAAATGAATCTCTGCGTTATTTGGGGAAAAAGTCCATGTTAGTGTGATTGAATACATGGAAAGCTGATAGTTTGATTATTCAGATATTGCACTGAAAACATTGAGGGAAAAGACATATTGCTCAGCTTGAGTTATTCTTGATATTATCCTTTAAATTATATGTACAATTTATTGATAAGTGGGCTTGCTATTTAACCATTTACTTGAAATGAATGAAAATTAATTGTTTAATTGACATGCTAGTTTAAAAATACATGCTTTGAAAATATTTATTTAAAGTGTGATATAAGGTTTGAAAATGTTGTAGAAAAAAGAAAAATTGCTGAATTTGAACAATTTCTGCTTCTTCCACATTTAATGTTTTCTGTAAAGGCACCACAAAGTCAACTTTTTAACCCTTTCCCTCATATAAACGCTTTCTGACGCCTCTGCAGCAGACAGCTTTTTGAAAACATAGTGACAAGAAGAAATTGCTTAAAATGAGCTATTTCTCCTTTTGCC
>JAUELF010000009.1:194901-206454 GCA_031471495.1 Clinocardium nuttallii
AGGTGAGCTATTGGGATCACATTTTGTCCGGCGTCCGTCCGTCGTGCGTCGTCAACATTTACCCTTGTTAACACTCTGCATGCTACATGTTGCATCCAATCACCATGGCATGAAAGTCTGTGAGAACATTGTCTCCATCAAATCTCGGACAAGTTCGAAACTGGGTCATGTCCGGTCAAAAACTAGGTAACTAGGACAAATTTAAGGAAAATCTTGTTAACACTCCGGAAGCTATATTTTTGGATTGAGCATGTTGAAATTTTGTCAGAATGTTTGTCCGGTGAAAAACTAGGTCACTAGGTCAAATTTAAGGAAATTCTTGTTAACACTCTGGAAGCCACAGTTTTGGCTTGAACAAATTTATGGAATATATTGTTAACACTCTGGAAGCCACATGTTTGGCTTGAGCATGTTGAAACTTTGTTAGAATGTTTGTCTTAGAGATATCTAGTCATGTTTGAAATTGGGTCATCATGACATGTTCGGTCAAAAACTAGGTTACTAGGTCAAATTTAAAGAGTATATTGTTGACATTTAGGTGAGCGATCCAGGGCCATCATTGCCCTCTTCTTTGAGAAATAATTGGCGGAAAAGACACAACACGTCGTTAAGATACTACAAATTGTTTCTCGATATTGAGAGTAGCACCTATAGATATATTAATAATGACCGTTATGTTATCGTATGGGAAAATTTGGGGATCCCACCCAGGACGGTGTTACTATAAATAGCCTCTATATGGTTCAATAGTGTAATAATTTTGAAACTTATTATTCCATAAAGATAAACCAATTTTTCTCATACGATATCATAACGGTTATTATTATTACAGCAATGTATTTCTAATTCAGCAGACGATTTTAAAAAGATCGTATGTGAGGAAAAAGCAGAAATGGATGAAAAAAACACGTTCTCATTTTCCTGCAATGTTTTCAATTTTGTTTTAAATATTCCTTGTCAATTTTCCATATTTAAATGTTTTGTCCGAAATACTTTCAAAGCAGACGACAATAAATGCAGCATATCAGATAAAATGTTAAAAGAAAACACAGGAAAATATTTCTTTTCCTACAACATGTACAAGAATAACCGTAAAAATGTTCCCCCTAGAAATACAGTTAAAAGGTTATACATAAAAAAAGTTGTTTTGCCATACACAGAAATAAACTAAGCTTTGGATGTCGACAACTGTGCGGAAAAAAAAGAAGTGCAAAAGCATGTGAAAATAACACTTTATTTTTCAATTTCAAGGAGCATTAAAAGCAATAAGTAACTCGGCAACAGCTGATGCACGTTCAAAAGCAACTTAAATGTTTTGTCAACCAAGAGGCATTTAAAAATCCATCTTTTGCATTTACCAATGTTAAGAACATAAACTGAGAACGGCATTTATAACCAATGGCAGCGTTTTTGCATCATTCACTCTCAGGCGTTGAGACGCTTGGTGGCTTTGTTGAACGCTTGTATTTATACGGAACATCGGGGTGCTTTCTCATATGCCAATTCATGGCGCTACGCTGGCGACACCTATAATCACAATGGTCACATTTCATTGGTTTCTCATCGCGATGAATCAAAAGATGGATTTTTAAATGTCTCTGGGCCGCAAACTCCTTAATACACCCAGGCCACGGGCACTGAAAGGCCTTTATATTGTAATGCTTTACACGAATGTGCTCTTGCAAATGAAAGTTTTTCAGAAACTTTTTCGAACAACCTTCGTAAACACAATGATAATAGTCTTTTTTGTCAGGGTGTACCAAATCGAAATGGTTCTCCATGTCGCGTCGGCTGCGGAATTTCTGTTCACAGGAATTGTCAAAGCAGGGAACCTTTTTCTCATGATGAACGGTTCGCTTGTGATACTGCAGCGCGTGGTAGAACTGATACATTTTGCCACACAAATCACATTCAAACTCGCCTTGTTGAAGCGTACTTGGGTCGTTATCGGTATCCTTATGCGACTCGGTCTTGTGTTCGTAAAAGTCCGGCAGTGATTTAAAGGTTTCTGGACACTCATCGCACGCTATCTTACCATGCCCGTGGGTACTATACACGGCGTTCTCAACATTAAACGTAGGTTCACTTACGGATTTGCAGTTATTGCATTCGTTATTGTATCCTTTAGATGGTTTTTCGCAAAGACCGCCACATGTTTTACATTTAAGCCTAGCTGCTCTCCTGTTTTTACGAACGTGTTCGAGACTATGCGCTTCAATTTGGTGGACGGGTATGATAGTATTACAGATCTTGCAATTAAACAGTTCCGGATACTTGTGGATAACGCTAGTCCCTTCCGAATTGGTTGCCAATTCGTTGGAATCATTTTGCTCGTTTTCTGATGCAGCGCCGTTTTCATTACCGTCTTTGTCGTTTAAATCCAACACACACCCAGCTTTAGCTTTTCTTTTCTGGGAACCTTTCAGCATGAATCGCTTGCTTTGTCTTGATCTTGGTACAGCGCATTCTTCTAATATACTTAGTGCTTCGTCTACCTCTTGTTTTACATCAAGTTCCGCCGAATTGATGCCGTATGCTTCATAGAGCTCGTAGAAGTCAGATTCACGTTTAATCTGAACTTTTTTTTCAAGATCCAATGATGGTGTATTTTCCCCAAAATGAACCATGTCACTTTGGGGACCATTCAAGTTTTTTGAATCGATTTCATTTTCAATCATCTCAACACCTTCACCCGCATCTTTAACGGACATTCTTTCCCTTTGCGCCTCAGCCTGTGCCACAAGCCTTGGTCTTATCCTGAATGAGGTACACAAGAAATTTTGATCATGGGATTTGGATTTCAGAAGTTGTATAGCAGTTTGCCTTTTTCTCTTTTTCACATTCACTAATGATTTAGAGGACAGAATCATTTCTTGATACATAGCACCGGTTCCAGTATTTGCTATGCTTGTTGTGCTCATTGTGCTTATAGTGTTTGAATGCTCGTGTTTCATAACATGCGGTGAGTTGTCAAACGTATTATCAGGATTTATACCTGGCAACGCAAACGAATTATCAACGACACCTTGCGGAGATCCATCTTTAGGATATGATTGATCGATATCCATTTCTTCCAATTTGCTTTGTTCACTCGTGGCCGTTGCTGCATCTGGCTGAACTGGAGTAGGAGCCTGCATTGGCGTTGGAATAAAAACCGGTTGAAATGCATACTGGAATCCCGTCGATGGAACTCCGTCATGATTTTGGTTCTGGCCATCGTCTTGATCTTTATTTCCAGAAAGTGTTTGTTCTGGACCTTGCATCGGAAACCCTTGTATCGTTGGCCCGGGTACCGGCAGAGCGTTAGCCGGGAACTGGCCGAGAAATTGTATTGGTCCGCCCATAATTTGAGACAGAGGAATCTGTCCGAGAAATTGCGCTTGCGACATGTTTGGCATCATATGAGGAGGTAGCTGGTGAATTGTCTGCATCTGTGGCAGACTTGTTGCCGTGGCAGAAAGCGGGGCCTGTTGTCCATTGGCCGGAAGAGGCGGAGCTCCAGCATACGCTGTGACCACCTGACCACCCGAATTATACACAAGCATTCCACCATTGGCTTGTACTTGTTGGGTTAGCTGTGCTTGAGTCTCGTCCCTTTGTGTCTGCTTCTTTTCAATGTTGGCTTTTTTGCTTGCCTGCTCATGCTGCAGTAGCTTTGCTAACATGGGCAATTTTGGCGGACGTCCTCGTTTTCTAATCGGCTTACCATATGCCGATGTTGTAGCGTTGGGATACACCATCATCACTGACTCCGTAGAATTAGGATAACTTCGAGTTGCAGTGTTTGTTTCAAATGCATCTGGAGGGTCGAATCCTGGACTCTCGCTTTGATTGGATTGATTCAGCATAAACTGTGGTATTAATGTGTCTTCAAGTTTCAATTTGTGTTTTGGTTTCTTTGTTTTTGTCCGTGTGCGTCTACTCCATGGTAACTTCATGACACTCGTATAAACACCAGGGAAGGTTATGTTTTCGGATATCACTTTTATTTCATTTGATCTTTTGTCTTTTGCTTTACCGCCTTTCTCCTGGCGACTTGAGGGCGGCGACGGTTTTTTAGCATTCGGACTTATTCGAACTTTTCGTTGTGGTTCATACATTTCTCTCGTTTCCTGTTTGGATCCCATCATATTAGGTGTGGACCTCGGAGTAGGGGATATACTCTCCGGTAAAGCAGTCTTTGCCATGGTGTTCATGAAATTATTATAAGCCAATCCAGGATTCACGAGTCCAAAATTCTTCTCCAAAGGGTCTGTAGGCGCTGTGTATGCGGACCTTTGCGTATGTAGAGGGGGCGACAAGCGTCCCGGTGATATGAGGTCCGGCACAGGGGAGGTAACTGGATTTGGGGACTCGCTTTCGATTTCCTCGTGAGGTAGAATACCGGATCCCGGCGGATAGATACCGGGATACACGTAAACGTAATTAAACTCGTTATGAACGCCCTCCAGTTGTGTTGAGGAAGGGGATTCCCGATCGAGAGACTCGGAAGTCACCGGGGGTTTCGAACATGTCAGATCAAGGGGCTGGTCCAGACCGGTCGCGCCAGTCTCCAGGGATTTCGTGTCAAACAGTCTTGAGTTAATTTTCCTCGACCTTAATGAAAGGTCCAGGCCTTGGAATTCATCTTCGTCCGTGTCTACTCGCGCTGTTGCCAAGGACACATCGGTTGATATGGAAGCCTTGTCTGCCGCATGCTGGTCTACTTCCGTGTCGTGGTGATCTTCATGCTGTACCGGTATAAGTGACGTCATTGGTTTATCGCTGGTTGTTGCCAAGCTGAAAGTAAATGAATGTGTTTTAAGTATAACCATTTTCACACATATAGACGCTCGTTGACGCCTATGCAGCAGACGACTTTTGAAATCATCGTGACAAAGCTCAGGTTTTCTATCCCCCTTTTCCGTTATTGTATTCTCATATAAAGACATGTTCCCTATATTTGAATAGATGTTTTCAAAGTCGTCTGCTTCAGACTTGCTATAAGTTGGAAAGCGGGTTAAGAGTGTGCATAGGTGAGCCCCGCAATGCTTTGATTGATTGATTGATTTATAAATTAGGGTTTAACACCGTTCTCAACCATATTGTCAGTGATATCACGGCGGACAGTTGACATACCCATTTTGTTCTGGTTTTCTAACACCATCACTCCACATAACAGACTTTCCAAGCACCTGGCTGCTGTTCCACATAGACGAATGACACTTATCACAGTGACAACTGTCAAACTTCGGATAAAATGTTTGCCGAGCTGGGATATGAATGAACTCGCAACCCCTGGATTTATTGAAAGGTCGTTGAAAACGGCGTGTCAACCCCAAATCAATCAAAGTCGTCAGCTGCAGTTTTTCAATAGTTCGATAATGGTTAACTATTTGATGCTTATCAAACCATGTGGTGGTTTTTTTTCATGCAACAATGTGAACATACATCACATATTTGAAAAAACCCATTCTATATCACACCATGTTATTTAATTTTGCTCTAAGGTCGGAATCATGCTTACCTTTTACCTCATACAACACTTCAGCAGCAGACGACTTTGAACATATTTGGTCAAAAATTAGAAAATCTCTATACTTGAATTGATAACGTATGACTAAAAGTGGAAAACATTGTGGCAAAATAAGAAATTGCTCGTTTTGAGCAATTTCTTCTTTTGTCACTATGTTTTCAAAAAGCCGTCTGCTGCAGAGGCGTAAAAGCATCTATATGAGGGAATTGATTAAAGCCTTAGCATCAACTTAGGAGGTAGGCAATTATGAAAATACCACTTGTACATTTACAAGAAATAATACACATGCACAACATATATTGAGATTCCAAAAGTTTAATATAATGGATAAGAAACCTTTCTTTTTCCGTAATTCTTTCCTACATAAGACAATTCTGCAGCAGACTCCTTTCAGACAAGAATATTGAAAATCTCTATGAATGAAATTGGAGTCATTGAAAAATGTTTAATACAATGTAACAAGAGGAGAAATTTCTCCTTTTGTCACAATGTTTCCATAAAATCCTCTGCATTAGATGCTTCATATTGCACCTACAATGTAGGAAAGGGTAAACAAACATTTTTTAGTGTTACCTATTAGGACTTCTAAAAGAAGGTGGTATGGCGTAGAGCTACATCTCTTCTTAGTTTCCAGTCAAATTGCTTACTTGTACAGTAGGGAGTTAGGACATTAAATATTCCCAAGAGGCTGTCAGAATGCTAGTATGATTAAATGACAGACAGGAAAGATTCTGATCAGACCGCCCAGCATATCTAAATATTACTGGTTACCAAAGCTCAAAGGCGATTTTCGTGTGATGTTGCCTTATACCTATATAATGCTCTTGACTTCCAAATGTTATAACTTATAAACTTAAACTGGTACAAACTTTTGATATAAATTTGAAACACTTGTGGTGTAGTTTTAAGCAATTTCTCTATTTCCCAGTTATTTAAATCATTACCCACCTATAGACGCATTTTGACTCATCTGCAGCGATGACTTTTGCCACAATGTTTCCAACTTTTTCAGTAATTATCCATTCAGTTATAGAGATTTTCCATATATTTGTCTAGATGTTTTCAAAGTCATCTACTGCAGATTTACTCTATGAGGGAAAGGGTTACAAAGCAGTGTGCAGAAGCATCAAAAGTTGTCCATATCAGGATACGAGTTTTGAGTCACATCACAGGAAAAGGGGATCTAATGGGGCTTTGGAACTAGAAAAGGTCTAGAGTAGCCTGTGCCTCCATGCAGTCTGATCAGGATATCACCTGTTTACCCTCTAGTCTTAAAAAGGACTCCAGAAGTCCCTGGAGAAAGGTTATGACCATTAAGACACCAAAAGAAGTATACAATTGTATTGTCTGCAGCATACACCTTTTTAAATATCTAGGCAATAATATGGAAAATCTCGATGACTGATGAATATTACTATAGAATAATAGTTGATAACATTGTGGCTAAAGGATAAATTGCTCATTATGATCAAGTATCTTTGTTTACCACAATGTTGTCAAATAATGTATGTTGCAGATGCATAAAAAATGCACTTTTCAAGTGGGGAAAGTGTTAATTTTAAAACTTCCAAGGTCACTCTCATATGATGGGATTGGTGAGAATTAAATAAGCGACATGATCTAGAAGTTCAACCGACATGGTTCAGCAGATCCTGTGGAATGTGACGAGTCTGGTTCAGGTTTCCTGACAACTCAAATGCGACGCTCATGAGGGGTCGACGTCGGAGAGGGGCTGACCCAGTAAACATATCACCTTTATTGTATGATCCATCAACGTACCTGTTAATAAGTAAACAAGAACAATGAATATTGGATTACGGTAACTACTAATGGTCTAAAATCCTGGACTTTGAATCCAGTAGAAACAGTAGAATCCTAAACTATGCTGACAACTTAAGATCAAGAGGAAACTACTTAAAGAAGAGTAAAACGTAGTACCACCTGCTAACATTTTTGTATTCTAATTATCAACATTTTATTACTTCATTCAAAACATATTTTGTCATTTTCATTTAATAGACCACCTTAAATAAACACAAATTTAATTAATATCACTTAAATATTATACTTCACAAACAAACTTATCCATTACTAAATATCCAGTCCATCATAATCCCAAAGTAGGTAGACATGATAACTTCATGAACTGTTGATAGCTTGGTGAAATGGTTGTAGGTTTGATTACATAGCAAGACCAAGCAACATGAAGATTCACAAAGGTACTGCGTCTTCCTTTTTACAAGTGAAGTGGGCCAAATAAGAAAACCAACAGTGTGGAGTTGACCCTGATCCGCACAGCATGCCGTACAGGCTTCCCTGGATACACTTTTTGCCTCCTGTTGATTTTCTGTTTCAGGAAACATTTCTCTATACATCTTGCCCTCAGAGACGGAATGTGTCGACCCGGATCAGTCTGGCCCGACAGCGCAGGCTGATCTGGTCGATAAATTAAGCAGATGCCATAATGTTGGTTTTTAAATGCGGGAAGGCTCAAATTATGTTTTTCAAGTCTAGGGACAACTAATGTTAACATTACTGCATTAGTTGACTTGAAACTTTCATGAATTATCAGGGAGCATTAATGCAAAACAAACTAAAAATGTTATTCTTTCATGTACTGTCTTAAGCTATTGTGAATATAAGCTTGAATGAGTACTGTCAGTTACCCCTTTCCCATTTTTAGATATGCATTGACACATCTACAGCAGATGACTTTTGAAAAACATTGTGGCTGCAATGTTTACAACTCTTTTAAATAATGTAGATAAAGATACTGCGTACATAGAGATTTTCAAAATTTTGCCGAGATGTCTGCTGCAGATTTGTTGTATGTGGAGAAGCATTTAAAGAAAACTCACTTCCACATTGGATGTACTTTCACTCTCATTTTTACACTGTGTGCGCTTAGGTTAAAATGGTGTTAAAATGGCAACACGTTAACAAAAGTCATCATGTATTGACTATATATACATGAGGCTTAAAGAATGCAAGCTTGGTTACTGCCATGCTGTTTACTGACAACACAATCTAACATATGATGGACTTTCACTCTCAAATAGATGTAACTAAGGTTACAATATTGACAAATATTATTGAATACAAATTAGTAAATGCCATGCTGTTTACAGCCAACATACTCTTACTTATGATGGACTTTAAACTCACATACACTGTTCGTCACCAAGGTTATAATCAGTACCAACTAGAAGATGCTTTCATAAAAGATCGCTTGCCTAAGAATGGGCTTTTTAAGACTTTCAGCGCCAGTGGCAATATAATCAAAACAAACTTTCTGACAACATTTTAAGCTGCTCAAGTCAACAAGATGGCCCTAAATCGATCACCTGAATGATAGTAAATTAGCAACAAATATTTAACTGCAAATATCTGTGCAAATTTAATCAGGAGCGCATATAAAACTGCGAGGAGTGGACACTGTCAAAGAAATAGCTTATCAGTAAAAGCAATTTGTATCTTGAAATCTAACAAGAACTTTAATAAGAACGGAATTATAAAGTTTTGTCATATTGCACCTTTCCTGATGCCACTTTGCTGCCCTGTTTTTTGACCAATCAGTATGGCTTGATAATTTTTTGTAGAGGGTCACCCAAGGAACATTTCTACCAAATTATATTAAAATCTGACAAACAGCTTTGAAGAAGAAGATTTTAAAGTTTGGACATTTTGCCCCCTTTCTGATGCCGCAGCAACCAAAGTTCTCAATGGAATTGATATGCCCACCAGAAGAACATTCAGTGTGTCTGCAGTTTAGGAGAAGATGATGTTTAAAGCTAAAAGTTTTCGCCGGACGACAGACAAAAAGTGATCAGAATAGCTCACCTTGAGCCTTCGGCTCAGGTGATCTTAAAATGTAATATCTGTAGTGTTAACAAAATTTCTATTCAATATGACCTTGTGACCTAGTTTTTGACCTGATCAAATCCATATTCGAAAATAGCCTAGATATCTCCAAGACAAATATTCTGACAAATATTCAACATGCTCAAGCCAAAAATGTGGCTTCCATGACATTGTGTTAACCAGACTTTCCTTAAATTTGGTCAAGTGGCCTTTTTTTTTTATCGGACATGACCCATAATTGAACTTGGACTAGATATCATCAAGACAAACTTTCTGACAAAGTTTAAAATACAGCTTCCGGAGTGTTACAAAGAGTTTCCTTAACTTACGTCAGTGACCTAGATTTTGACCAAACATGACCTATATTCAAACTTTGCCTAGATAACACTAATACAAACATTCTGACAAAGTTTAACATGCTCAAGCCAAAAGTGTAGCTTCCAAAGTGTTAACAAGATGTTCCTAAAACTTGGCCTAGTGACCTAGTTTTTGACCAAGCATGACCCTATTCGAACTTGGCCTAGATAAAACTAAGACCAACATCCTGACAAAGTTTCAACACGCTCAAGCCAAAAATGTGACTTGCAGAGTGTTAACAAGATTTTCCTTAAATTTGGCCTAGTGACCTAGTTTTTTACCCACATGACCCAGTTTCAAACTTGGCCTAGATTTGATGAAAATTTGTGTTCTGATAAAGGAGTCGTCTACTAATTGAGTCCAATCACCTTTGGCACTAATACCCCTGTTACATTGACCTTTGACCAAGTGACCCTTATAACAGAAGAGGTAGTCTTCTTGTAGTCAAATCATCTTGTATAGTTTGAAGAATCTGGATTATATGGAACTTCTATAATTACGCAGAAACCAAGTGTAAGAGACAAACTGATGGACAGACACCCCTATGTTTCACACCTTAGGTGGTACATCCATTGATTTAAGCAAAAGAATGAGCACTTAAGAAATAATAAATTTAAGCAGTTACAGAATACAGCTATTGTATTATTTTGTCTAAGGCTACATCTCTAATGGCCAAAAAACCCTGATCACACACCAGACACCGACATACATGTCAAAACCATATGTCTCCCAAGGGGGATAGGATCAAAGGTCAAGGGGCCATTTAGGACAAATCTGTTTCCACTCAATACCACAGGAACCTTTTGTCCAAGAGTCTTTACTGTCCATGGTGGACTTTCACTCTCAATCTGACACTTCTTACACTAAGGTTAACAATAGCAACACATTTACAAACAAATATTGGTATGTATTGACTACTTTTAATGAACACACACTTGGTTACTGCCATGCTGTTTACTGACAACACAATTTAACAAATGATGGACTTTCACTCTCAAACGGATGAAACTAAGGTTAAAATATTGATAAATACTATATTGAACAGACTACCCTTTAACCCTTTTCCATTTGCAGATGTGTTTGGACGTATCTGTAGCAGATGCCTTTTGAAAACATTGTTGCAAAAGGAGTAATTGCTCATCATGAGCAATTTCTTCTTCTGCCACATTGCTTTCAACTTTATTCAATACTTTATGTTTTTATTAGAATAGATTGTCAATAAATTTGCCTAGATATTTATGTGTAGGAAAGGGGTTAATAAATACAAGCTTTGTTACTGTCATGCTGTTTACTGACAACAAATTTACCCATGATGGACTTTCACTTTCATACTGACACCGCTTGCACTAAGGTTAAAAATAGTAACACTTTAATCAGACACTGTTTGTACAACGATAAAAAAAATTGAGACATATCTTCAATTTGTTATCTTATCTGACATTCTTTTCACTAAGGTTTAAAATAGTAAGTGTTGTTGAGTCTTATCTGACACTGTTTCACTAAGGTTTAAAATAGTAACAGTGTTGTTGAGTCTATCTGACACAGTTTCACTAAGGTTTAAAATAGTAACAGTGTTGTTGAGTCTTATCTGACACTGTTACACTAAGGTTTAAAAAAGAACATTGTTGTTGAGTCTTATCTGACACAGTTTCACTATGGTTTAAAAAAGTAGCAGTGTTATTGAGTCTTATCTGACACTGTTTGTACAAAGGTTTAAAATAGTAACAGTGTTGTTGAAGTCTTATCTGACACTGTTACACTAAGGTTTAAAATAGTAACAGTGTTGTCGAGTCTTATCTGACACTGTTACACTAAGGTTT
>JAUELF010000009.1:212421-222846 GCA_031471495.1 Clinocardium nuttallii
AAGTCGACCCCGACTTATGACTGAGAGAAACCTCAAAACCACCAAAATTGGGTTCAAAATGGACCCTCGACTTATGGTCGAAGTAGACTTATGGCTGCGGATATACGGTACCCTTTTTGGACTTAGAATGTTGGCGTGCAATAGCTGACACTGTGTGACTTTACCTAATGGTATAACTATTCTGAAGTAGGCCCTGATAGACAATGGCCCTGATAGGCGAGCTCTTGTTTAATAATACTATAATTTTCATGTACTTCTCATTTAAATTTTAATGCGTTCTAAATTACCTAAGCTGTGCGCCATAAATACACTACATTCATTCATTGCATTAGTTATACATCAAAGTCATCTGCTGCAGATTTGTTGTATGTTGGAAAAGGTTAAGACAAGGGTGACAGTAAAACTTATACAGACACTATGTTATCCCTTTCCCCGATATAGATAAAATTAAATAACTTATTGATTTTCCCCCCCCCAGATAAATATGATCAGATTGAGAATGAATTGATTGAAGAATTCAGGATTGCCCATCATGAGCGCAATAAGAGAAAGATGAAACGATGTGCTTCCGTACTCTCCAATTTTAAGGTATGAATATTACTTTAAAGCTTTAGGTGAGTTTCTATGCCCCCTACTCTGAAAAAGGGGACATATAGCTTTGCCCTTGTCTGTCTGTCACAAACTCTTGTGTTAAGCATATCTCCATAACAACTGAGCCAGTATCTCAAAACTATACAGGAAAATTCAGCTAAGTTGAGCACCTTTGTTTGCTATTTCACCCAATATGAGCATTGTTACGGCTTTTGAATTACTTTGAAAAATAGCCTATAGAGCATGTACGATCATTTTTATGAAACCAAACTACAATCAATAAAAAGTTACAGAGATGGACATCTGTAAGCACTAAGTGCCTTACTAACCAAATATACACTTTAACCAAACCTACCAGTCGTTTTGTGACACAACATACATGACAAATTACATATCAGCATACTATATAGAGTTGTTCACCTGTTAATTTGTATGCACATTTATCAACTATGATCACAATAATGGCCATTGCTTTTGTGACAAAGACTCAAATCTAAAGTGGGGGCATCTGTGTCCTATGGACATATTTCATGTTTCATCATATTTTAACTTGTACAACAAATCTTCTGCAGATGACCTGATTAACATCGAGAGAAAAAGATGAAAATTCTCTCTCTTTCTGAAAGAACATGTCTAGAATCTTTATTTTGTTGGACAAAGACTTGGCTTTATCATGGCCTCTGTAGTATTATACACAAAGTAATCTGAAATCAGGATAAAGGGAATTCAAAACTTTTATAATGATCCCTTCCATGATTCAGATTGAAAACATTCCCTGGAAAATAAAAGATTGCTAAAAACTAGCAATATTTCTTGAATGTAAAACTGTTATTTATAAGTTGATGGAAGTCAAATCTTTATTTGAGCCGTCCCGCTAGAAAAGCAACATTATGGCATCTGCAAAATGTATCAAAAAGATCAGCCTTCGCTGTCTGCGCAATCTGATATGGGCCGACACATTCCGTCTCCGAGGGATAGAGGTAACGAGAAATGATTTCTGAAACAGAAAATTCACAGGAGTTGAAACTTGTCTCTTGGGGTTAGCCTGCGCGGCATGCTTAGGCTGATCAGGGTCGACACTTTCTGCAGAGACCACATTGTTGGTTTTCCAGCGAGACGGCTCATTTTTGTTTTTAGGATTAGACCATTGTTATGCTAGTTAAATCTTTAAAAAGATTCCAAGCAAAATGAACAATTTGTCTTTAGTTATTGTGAACCAATAACAGATGTAAGGTGTTGGCAGTTTACATGAATTGGCTTTCTAAGAGCTCTCTGCTTTGAAGCTGTGTGTAAGAAAACACGTGGGTATCTGGAAAATTGTAACTTTTAGATTGATGCAGAAGTGAAAACATTGGAGGAAAAGGAGAAATATATTGCTAATATCAAGGGAAATTTGTCTTTATCCCGCTTTATTTTGAAAAGTTGTTGGCTATAGAAGTCTCAAATGCCACCTGTATCAGGACAAATATTTATTCAGGGTTATGTATAATTATACTCTGGAATGATGCATTACTGTGTGGTTATAGAAATTTAATTCCAATCTTTATTTTCGGATTTAGGGACATGGAAAATGTATAGATACATTTATAGAAGAAGCTCAGAAGGTATGTCTTTAATCTTATTAATCCTTTTCCACATACAACAAATGCTAATTTTGAGCAATTTCTTCTTTTGTCACCATGATTTCAAAAAGCCGTCTGCTGCAGAGGCATCAGAAAGTGTCTATATGAGGGAAAGGGTTAAATGGACCGACTCAAAAGCTGTTCTGATCCCTTTCTATGGGTCATTGGTCATTTGTCCATCTTTATTGAAATCTCCTCCTAAATCACTGCACACCAATTTTAAGCAAATTTCACAGCTAATCTATTGCATTGCCTGCCTGCCTTGCCGAGCTGTGCTCCCAAGGGTTGTAAACTTTTACCCCAGCTGGGCCTCCAATTTCCAACATTTGACAAATGTCAATGTGACGAGTGTAATTTGTCATCCACCAATGGGCTCGCAGTCTATGTTTAGTCTGTGTTGAATTTTGGTATGAGAAAGCCAGGAAACATGTGGGTGACATGGTATTTTTGCAGTTCATTTATTGCATTGCCTTGCCTTGCCACACTGTTAACACAGGGGTTGTAAGTTTTAACCCCAGCAGGGCCATTTTACAAAGTCAGTTTGACAAGCCACATTTGTCTTCCACCAATGGGCTTGCAGTCTATGTGGAAAAGCAACCTGTTGCTGTGAACAAAAATCAAACTGTTTTGTGGAGTACAGGTGTGAGAAAGCCAGGGAATATGTGTGTTGGTGAACTACTCATCATGATATGATGGAATAATTGTTGAAAACAGTGTTCAACCCCTATCAATCGACCTATAAGTAGGCAGGTAGATACATAGGGGTCATCTCCCCATCATCTTTTTAAATATACATATCATCATGTTTTTATTTATGGACTTATTGGATGGTGACCTATGTGAATGCTATTGTTTCCTTTCAGAATGCCTTCATCAGTTCAGATCCCTTTAATGAAGTGTTACCCCTGTGTAAAAAGACCAATGATCTGATACAAGAAGTGTTCAGTAACCCGGATATAGTGATGGGTAAATTAGTACAGAACATCTACCTTACAAAACTACAGGTATGGCACTTTCTCTCTATGGGTATGGAAGTTTAACCTCTCTTTCCCACATACAGCAAGTCTGCAGTAGACAACTTTAAAAACATCTATGTTAATATAGGGAATATCTCTTTAACTAATATATTAATTAATAATTATAGAATAGAGTTTAAAATATTGTGGCAAAAGGAGAAATTACTCAGTATGAGAAATTACTTCTTTCGTCACAATATTTTTTCAAAAGGTGTCTGCTACACAGGTGTCAAAATGCGTCTATATGTTGGAAAGGGTAACCCTTTTCTCATGTATAATCTATGCACAAAAATGGATATTTTCTATACTAAAAGTATTATTTTTAATTGAGTTCAAACATTCATCCACTATATTTTCTATACTAAAAGTATTATTTTTAATTGAGTTCAAACATTCATCCACTATATTTTCAAAAGTCATGGTCTGCTGCAAATCTGTCAAAATGTGAAAGATGAAGGGGTTAAACTTTTCTTATATTTAAATTTATTTTTAGGCAATTCTGCAGCAGACCATTTTTTAAAACATTGTGGCAAAAGGAAGAATTGCTCCTTATCCACAATAAACATTTACTGATGTCATTGACATTGTATGTTACTGGAAGCTCATCTTATAAAATTATGTGTATCAGTATGAATCAAAAGGTAAATGCCATTCTCATTTCCTGCGAGCAAGTCAAGAGTGAGTAGCTTGTCAGCTGGAACAAGCACAAATTGACAATTTCAGTTCATTAACTTTGTTTAACCCTTCCCTCATACTACAATTCTGCAGCAGATGACTTTAAACATATTTTGTCAAAACATAGAAAATCTCCATAATTGAATGGATAAACTGTGACAAAATGTGGAGAATATTGTGGCAATTTCTTCTTTTGTCACTATGTTTTCAAAAAGCCCTCTGCTGCAGAGGCGTCAGAAAGTGTCTGTATGAAGGAAAGGGTTAAAAGATGAACACACTTTTGACCTTCCTCACTTTCAGACGCATTTTGATGCATCTGCAGCAGATGACATTTTGCCCAGCCGGGTAGCTCAATAGGTAGCGTATCTGACTCGTGATCTGGTGGTCACGGGTTCGATACCCGGTTGCGGCGACATTCTTTCGGGCGATTTTTCCATAGCCTCTCACCTCTGATTTATGTGAGAAAGTAGTCAGTGGCTTCGAAAGAATGTGGTGTAAGTACTGGTGTGGGTAAGCCACTGACCGCCGTGATATGACCAAAGCTGTTAAAACGGCGTTAAACTCCAAACAAACACACAAACAAAGTGATCTGTCTTGATTAACCTTTTCCCACATTTATAGACGGTTTCTTACGCCTATACAGCGGACGATTTATGAAAAACATCTTAATAAAAGGAGAAACTGCTCTAAAAGAGCAATTTTTACTTTCGCCAAGATGTTTTGAACTTTTCCCAGTAATTAAAGGCCTACCTACGTTTTAGATATATTTCGAGTTTTTGTCTATTATATACGTTTTTCAAAGTCGTCTGCTGCATATTTCTTGTATGTGGGAAAGGGTTAAGTAGTTGAGTTTTCTGATCGCTATATGGTCATTTTTACGTGCCGAACGTCCATTACGAGCCACCAGAAAGTTATGGTATTTGGAAGTAATGTTAGGAAAGTTCTGGGTTAAATCCTTTTTCATTTGTCTACTTTTTTCGTGTCGTTTCCCACTTTCCTTTTTTCATATCATCATCAATAGAGAAAGATTCGTGTCTATATACTTTCTTTAAAAATAATCGAGGGTTTGAAACCCGAGACATATGAATATATATCGTCTCTGCTTGTAAAACCAATCCTCAGAAAATGTTAACCAACCGGCCTAAATTCGAAACTACGGCCACAGTTTCCCGGATGATGATGTCATTTGCATAGGCCGCCATATTAGTTGCCGATGAGAAGAGAATAACAATCTTGTTAGAAGTTTTCACGTTTGATCGGCGTTTCGTTGTTTTAGAATATGTAAGTAGAGTCATTTTTGTAAGATGCTTTTCCAAAAAAGTAAAATTTGTGGACCAATAGTCTACCATGCTCTATAGGGTATTTCTATGTGAAAATTCGATCGATTGGGAAGAGGAAAAAATCGGATGATTGTCATGTGTGTAGCTGTCAGATGATATTTCCCTGTTTGCCCTTTTTGTTTTCTAGTGAAAACTTTATTTGTTGATACCAAAAATCGGTGTTAAGTGAAGCCAGCTATTCGCAGTCACACTGGAATGTTGTCATTTCTTTGAAATCAAGGAGTGCATCGGTTCATTGATTTTTAATTATCAATAAGTAGCCCAGATGCCGGACGGTTTTAATTCGGATAGATCTATTTTTGACAATGACTGGGAAAACACACAAAGGTGCACTTTGTACATTTTGTTGTTGTAAGATTGTTTTTGAGATGAAAGTGTTCATCACTGGCTATTACTATCAAACATTCGAGAGGAGAAAAAAAGTAATATTTTTTGATGTGTCAAATCAGGAAACTGCATTCCTGGTCAAATGTAAGTGGTTAAAGACATGTTTGCTGGCATCTTTAGTTTGAAGAAAAAGAAGTTTTATGTTCAGAGTCATATGACATCAGACTTAGATAACAGGACTAGAGCTCCAGATATTTTTTTGGAAAGAGGAGTAATTACTCATGAACATTTTGAGTGATGAGTAACACCCAAAGTACCATGAGTATTTTAATAAATAATTAACTGTTAGTGACAAATGTAAAAAACAACAGTTCAGTTACTGATATAGAATTCTGGTTATTCTTATATTGTCAATATATCGTCAAGTTCTGTTCAGTAAATGTATACAATTTGACATAGCTTTAATAGTCAACACATTTTGTTTTTGTTTTCTTGACTCCTGGTTAATAGTCCGACATTAATCGCCTCTTTCTCATCCATAGATTTAACGATCTTATCGGCTGTAATTTCTTTTGCCGAAGTTGGTTTAAAAAAAGCAGACAGTTTTATTTGAGCAGTCTTTTCTCCAGACAAAAATCTTTGAGGGTCATATATGATCCCCTACTTGGAATTGTGGGGTCACACACATGGTTTTCATTAGACTAGTCTAGACTGACTAGAGCACCCATCTTGTCAACTCTGATAACATATAACTTATTAAACAACTATTCGATTTCTGCTTGGAATCATTTTAAATTATTTTCCTGCTATGATCAAATGTTTTGAAAACTAATATGAATGTTCAATGACATGTATAAATCGCACAAGCTGCCCTGTTTCAGTGACTGACCTAAATCGGTGACCTTGTTATTTTGCATATATATGCACTTCCATTTGAAGAGATCTATGGTATCAATGTTGTTTGTGGTCTCAAGTGTAAACATATAAATACAGAAATTATTTTTTGGATAGGTCACAGCCCTTTTTATCATGTAGAGGGTGTGCTACATTTCATGTCTTCTTTCTATGTAGCGAATATAAATCGGGAAACCCAAAATATACACATGACCATTCCAGCCATAATCGTTTTTGAGATTTATGTAAATCAAAACTAATTTTAGACTTACGAAGGCCCAAATGTATGCAGTAAACGTCATCAATATTAGGGCCGTTGAATAGGCATGCACACAAGACATGTATCGATTGTAAACTAACGCTAATATTGCAAAACGAAAACTCAGTCAGTAAATATTGAAAATCCACTGCAATTACCACGATTTGTCAAAGAAATAACCCTGTGAAAGATCTCACCTCGCAATTTGAACCATGTAAAAATGTATCGCATGTTGCATACATGAGAAATTCTTTCCTGTGTAATAGATTTCCAAATAAGGAGATGTTTACTACAGCTTGAAGAAAGCACGCGGAAAAAAAACCATGTGATCTGCGAAAATGTCATGTGGTGTTATTTCTTCAAGTAGAAAGTGACTCCATTGGATGAAGCTCTATTTTTACCTGTCTCTTGAGATTACAAATTAGCAATTAATAAATACACATTGAGTTATTTATGACAAAGATCGATTTAGTCTCCGATTTACGTCGATAAGCTTAGTAGAAAACGGGAACCATTACTTTTAGTTCTAAAAAAAGACCAGGTTTTTCCGAGAAACTTTGGAAGAAAATATTATGTTTTGTGATTTAAAAAAGAAGATACGCATGGTATCGTGAATGGATGAGTAAACTTCAAAATGTATGCGTATTTGTTACTCATGGAATTTGAAACACACACATATTTGGTGATTACTATTCGTAATGTACGCAGATACGCATGTTATCTGGAGCTCTGAAAATTGCTCATTTTGAAGAATCTCTATCTCGCTTCCGAACAAAGTTGTCTATATTTTCCCAATAGTATAAAGATTTACCCTCTGTTAATTAATTTCCAAAGTTTGTTTTCTTAACCATTTCCTAAATGCTGACTAGAACTGAAAAGAAGTGCATTGTAGCATGGGAAAGGAGTGAAGATTGTCGAGTCTGTACACATGATAGTAAAAAACGGTTGACGACTTACCCTTGATTTTTTGGTGTCTGTCCAATACTTATGAAACTTCACAATGTTCGGATGATCTAACTGGATCAGATTGTCAAATACTTGTCTTACTTTTTCCTAGAAAAATTAATCATTAATGTAAATATGTTTTTGATAAATTTTCAAAATCATGTAAAATCTATTTTCATCTAAATGGTGCTCTAGGAAAACCAATATAAGGGCATTTGCGACAAGTGTTTTTCCAGATCACCCTTGCATCGATGCAGTCTAATATGGATGGCTAATAAGTTTTGAATGATTTCTAATATCATACAAAATGAAACATGCATTTCCCTTTAGAACTTAGTTCAGATCTTTTTTGAGTTTCCAGATTGCCTTAATTGTCCACTTAAAAATTCAATTATTACTATCACATGTTGGCCTTTAAACCCTATGAGAAAAAAGACAATAATCACTAATTTGTTCACAAACGTATAATATGTACAAGTTCTAAGCAGAATTCTACGAATAATACCTGTAGATGCATTATTATTTGTTCTTGCTTTCTTTTGCTTTCGAGTGTAAATACATTACAAAAAAGGAACAAAATAAGTGAATATGCTATGAACCTGTTGGTCTTTCCTATTTCTATTTTCAGAGAAGTAAACTTCATTCCAGACAACTTCCATTCCTTCCTCGGTGTCCATTGCCAAAAAGGCACTGTCAATACCTGGGACATCTCTTTGTTCAACCTGAAATAAATAATAACTTTAACTGTAACAATTACCATTTCTCTGATACAGACAATATTTGACACTTTTGCAAAAGATTGCTTTTGAAAACATAACATTATATTATGGAAGGAGACCATGTCGAAAATAATTTGTACATCAAAGTAACCCTTCACTCAATGATCCAGCAGTTGGCAAAAAATGGGAAGTCTATGTTAAATGAAAGTTCTTGTATAAAGTCATAATGTTTTTAAAAGTTGTCTGCTGCAGTTGCATCAAATGTGTCAACTTTAGGGAAAGGGTTAAAAACAAAATACATCATTGGCCCAACAACACTACATGAAACTGATTCTAATGAGATTTTTTGTGCAGCAAAATTCTGAGATGAGTCTAGCAATTTTAGGTCTTATTGACTCTCTATAACAGAATCACATAAAGGTAAATTAGAATAAAACTAATGGGGTTAAAGAAGCATCTAGGACTAAATTGATTAGATGTTGCATTAATTTCTGGATTTTTCTGAGGTGCTTCAAGTGTCTCCCACTCAACTAGATGTCTAGTACTGGTCCATTCCAGGAAATAGTGCCTCATGTGTATCGGGGCTTTACACTGAGCACGTTAAAGAATCAAGGGTTCTTTTCAGAAAGAGCTAGGCTAAGGGTATGGCTCCCGGACTCCTTTGTATCCAAGTTCTAACTCTGACTCTTTAATTTTTCTGCACCTGTCAGTTGTTTGTACACTACCCTTTATTACATGTATGCCAACAGTGGAAGATCTGGTGAGACTGTGTAGGTGTACAGGCTGGCCTGAGTTTTCACTGTGTTCACACAGATATCTTAAAACTGAATCGCAAAATGTGCCTCAAGACAGAAAAGTCACGTTGACCTGATTGCACTATTGACTAATCAAGACAATCCTTTACTTGACCTACTACCCTAGATATTTGTATGTGTATCACGGTATGATGTGATTTCAGTGAAGAAAAATATTTCAGCTAAGTGAAATGGACATTTCTTTGGTTTAAGCAAGAATTTATTAAAACATGTTAAAATCTGAAAATATGAACTCATGGCTGTCCTCGTTCCGATGTCACACGGCCTCACAAGGTGCTGTTGTCGAAGAGAATCTGTCAGCATTATTTTACTTTTCTTTACAATGATACAAGTGAATGGGAGTCGGATCAGGGTGTAAACCTCAATTTCTTACCTCTTCCTTTCGTTTTTGCCATCTTCCGCACGGACTCTCTTCTAAAATTTCACTTTCGTCATCAGTGTCCTCGTCCGTGCCGTCCGCACTGTCATGAGTGTCAACCTTACCAACTCCGTTTTCCTGTTCAGTCTCAGCCATTGCTGATGACTAGGAAGGAATAATTGACTGATCGACAGATGCAACTTATAATAAATTAAGGACTTTATCTTAAGGAATACCCTTCAAAAGAGATACAAAACCCCGTTGGTCCTGCGTTCAAAACACAATCCTAAAATTCTTTTTTGCCAGTCCCAATTTTCCTTCATCAATGTACGAAAACGCTCATGAACTATTATTGTCTTGATCATTGTATAATGGACGCTCTTTGTGTATTATTGACAAACTAAAATAAAATAAAATACTAATAAGGTTGTTCTTTACTGATAATTTCAATCAACTTCAACAGTTATTTTTTATCATACTATGTTACTTTATGGTGTTGATATCATTAAAGAAATTAAGCAATGACGCGCAAGTCGATAATTTAAGAATCACTAAACTGTATTCATCCATTTTCATCATAAGTCAGGATGGCCGAGTGGTCTAAGGCGCCAGACTCAAGGTATATAACCTTTAATCAGAGTGTTCTGGTCCACGTATGTGGGCGTGGGTTCGAACCCCACTTCTGACAAATCTTTTTGCCATTTTTTTATTTAAAATAAATGAATCCTTTTAATATTCCTTGAAAACAAAATAACATAGGTAAAAACATATCCAGATGCCTGTTAACCCACAGGCATCTGAATTTCTATAACAGCAAAAAATGCAGAAAAATACAAATTACCTCGTTAAATTTCTCAAAAAGTC
>JAUELF010000009.1:241086-252993 GCA_031471495.1 Clinocardium nuttallii
GCGGTATCACACTTTCAGATGTGATATGTCTGCAAGATTTTAAAATTTCCAAATGAAATTTACTGTTATTAGAAACAATATATGAAGTTTGTTGTTGTCAAATTTCATTAAAATTGAGTCACGTAAAATGCTTTTTTTTAAAACTTATACCAGTGGTGTGTTTTTAAAGTAGTTGAGTGTAGATGCGTTACCTTCAGAAACCGTAACGGTTAGCTAAACGCCCCCATAGTTTTGTTTACGTAGTTATCCACCTTCATTTTCCATCCCCAAAAGAGATTCTTAATCATATGACTATTTCCTTTAACCCCTAACGCGATGTGATATTTCAGAGTCATTTGCTCTGAAAAAAACGGCGAAAATACTCGAAAATGAGCAATTTCTGATTTTTTTCTCAAAGTTTTAAAATTATGTGTTTCAAAGAAAGGCTGATCCTTTTCAATTGATTGGCGTAGTTTTATAATTATCCAGATTTCCCCCCGTCTTTTTATGTTTGTATGATTAACAATATAAATGATATACCAAATAATGTGTTCTGTTGTGATTTGGAGTGTTTAACCAAATACTTTAAACATTGTAGTAGTGGAACTAAGGATTGAGACGTTAACACAAGGACTGACTCTCTCGTGTCGTGGTAAATGGACCTTATAATAATGGAAACTGATCCAGAAAACGCCGTGATATAACTTAGAAATTGCGCAAAACAACCATATAAACAAACTAAATTAAACTTGTAATCGTTGTAAAATTGATGACATCTTATATGCGTGTTAAAATGAAAATGGTTTGCCTAGCAAATAATACTCAACGTATATGAAGTAGCTTCCACTTAATAAATTGATTATATAAAGGCTTTATATACGTCTAAAGGTATTTTCCTCTAGAAAGGTTTGGCCTTTTAAAGTCTTTAAATCTTCAAAATCTTGGTATATTTCTTCGACTAAACGGCAAAGGGAAATTGTTCTGCACTTGCCTGTAGATGTTTTCTTTTTTACCATAACCATTAATAAGCCATGGATTGAGCCTTAGCTGAGGGCAACCACTTACTTTGACCTTTGCAAACGGGGTATATCGCAGTACGTACTATTTAAAAACACTGTAAATGCTATCTTAAGCTTTTGTTTCAGAACTAAAATAAAACAAACACAAAACAGCACCGAAACGCAAAGATCTACCCTGGTTTATTGCTTAGCGAGCGTACAACGAGATCGCCTTTCCCGGGCGTGATACCTGCACGTGTCAGTTATTTCAGCATGTCCTAAGGCAAAGCTCATAACATAGAAAAGTACTGGTTAGTCAGACAATAATCATGAGTTAGTGCAGTGCATCAGTAATATAACCGAAAAGTTGAAAACGGCGTTAAACAATAACACAACGAAAATGACTTTACCAGCCAAAGATGCAATATATCGAGACGTTCCCAAGATTAATTAACTATACCGTAACTATAAGAAGTATAGTTGACGTGTAGACAACGGTCTATATGAGTATCCATGCAATCTGATTCAAATATGTCTACACTGTTTGTCACAAGATTCCCGAATCCCATTTCGACGAATCGGTGACTAGTGCGGAACCAGATCTTACAGGATAATTGAATTGATCTGGAACTAAACTGGTCGCAATCGTCTTTCTATAGAGCACGGCCTATACACGCGTCAGTGAATGCAATGGCACTCTATCTACGTTAAAGTAATGGATTGCTCTTGTAAGAAGCTGTGATAGATGACACATCTGACTTCACAAATATACAAACGTCAACGCAACGACATGGGAACTTGGGATATATACAATAGCAGTCCTTCAACACATTGACTATGGTGTCATGTGTGGGCCATCACACTGATGTTAAATTGAGTTTCAAGTCTGTATTATATACATTATATCACGGCGACCGGTTTGTCTTTCGGCGTGTTTCCAGTAGGTGTTGTACCAATTATCCACAAACGATTCTTCCTAGGTTATTCGATACGTAATACCACATGACTATTTATAACCCATTGGTAAAGAACGAATGACGATGGTCGCAGTAATCGGAAAGAATTGCGGCTTAGCTAGGATTCGAACGCATGGCCCGAGTAGTGACATTCTTTCTCGTCAACCGCTGAACTAACGAGGCTCGAATACTTTTGTAAGCTGTCATTAACAAAATAAATATTTTTAGTTGCATCACTTACATCATTAGTTACATGTAACCGGATACTGTTTCACTTTCCGTATTTTTTCGAGATCGATATCCGATTTCTTAATGAGCAGCGCTCCTTGGAAACCAGCGATTGATAATTTGAAATCAGTGTAGATCGAGTTATTCTATAATACGAATGATGATGGTGATGATCTATGTATCTTGATCGGGCTCCGTACCGTTCGACAAATAGTCATAGAACGTTTCAAGAAGCTTTCTTCAATCTTTGAAAATATATATGCTTAAGGTTGAATGCGCATACTGATTACTTTCTACACTTGTCTATTGTCCGCTTGTGTTGGGTTTCCTTGGGCACCAGTCGAATTGCGTTTACGAGCTCAGCTGGAAGTATCCGAATGGACTAATAAAAGGTCGTAATAGAGCGCCGTAGATATAATTGAAAAAACGTCCGTACGTTGGGCACCAATGATCAAATTTAATATTGCACGCATCTATTCAAGATCACCATATGAAGTCCCGATTACATGACATTAATATCTGGTAAGATATTCAAAATACTTTTTACTGTCCGCACTTCTAAAGGAGAATGACAATGGGGCAACAATAGCGCTCTGGCGCACACCTTGACAGAAAAAAATAACTTTTTACAATAAACAGTAACCAGTCCGTGTGTAAGAAATATCTCCGGTTTTTACCGGGTGTTCGGTGACAGATGAATGGATAAGACATGAGTCTTCAATCAAATCCCTATTGTCCGGACACTGTCATCAAATTCGTGATATTGATTTTGCTAATTAATTACGCTGTTCTGAGGAAAGGATTCTTTGGTATTCCTGCGACTCTGTAAGGTTTATTCGATCTATTAAATGGTGCGGAAGAAATTAACACGTGAGTCGTAAATGGGCAGGAGCGTGAAAGCGGCGGTCCACGAAACAGATAAATTTCCTGTATATTCATTAACCTCATGTACAGGAAAGCTTAAACCCTTTCAATGACAGTGTCTTCATATCAGGTCTCTCTCATCGAACATCGTCTTTTAATTTAAGTACAAGATTACGGGAAAGGAATATAAGGTGAGAAATTCTTAAAATAGCATGTATAATGTTGATATTTCAAAAGATTCCTTTTTATTTGACTTTATACTGCTATCGGTTCGATATTCAAAGAAATCCGTGATGTTTACCTGTAGAAAAGAGTTATGCCGTTTATGGGATGATTTCTGTCAAAGAAGCACCGACAAAAAGCACTAAAAGACAAGCAGGTTTATAAACGCGCCGTGTCGCTCGAAAATCGACATTCCATTTAGACGTCGAGCGAAAATTAAGATCGGTGACAGAGAAGGCATGAACAGTTTTAACCCTTTCCCTCATATAGACGCTTTTTAACGCCTCTGCAGCAGACAGCTTTTTGTAAACATAGTGACAAAAGAAGAAATTGCACAGAACGTTCACTTTCTCCTTTTTGTCACAATGTTTTCCACTTTTTGTCATAGATTACCCATTTGATTAAAGAGATTTTCTATATTTTGTCAAAATATGTTCCAAGTCGTCTGCTCCAGAATTGAGGGAAGGGTTTATCGTACTCTTGTTGGAGGCCGTTGATCAGTGTGTTAGTCGCAATATATTTTAGCCGTAAAGCATATGTGTACCACTGTCGGTCTGTATGTTATATACACCTAATGCATAGCATATGTGTAACACAGTCAGTCTATATGTTATATAAACCAAACAATAACATGTCATATAAGCAAACAGTCATGTTTATACACAATAAAACAATGCTTTATATGCATAGGAGTATGGCTGGCAGTTCTCTCAACTTATAAAAGACCTTCCCAATTTCAGTATTTCAGAACGCGTCCTCTTACAGATTACAGTGTAGCTCCTTTCTTTTACCAAAATTTAATTTCAAATGATGAGAAACCGATAGAGACCAAAGACCTCTAGACGCGGATCATTTAACTGTTGTGTGACCGCCTCAATCTTTCTATCTGCAGACGACGATCAGGCTCCATGGAAGGGACTATTAATACAAGATGTCGTCAGAAGAAATACAGTATCAACAGGAAAATCACTTCTTATTAGTGAAACAATACCCTTTTCACATGACGTTGCTTAACCCTTTTCCTCATATAGACGCTTTCTGACGCCTCTGCAGCAGACGGCTTTAATGAAAACATAGTGACAACAGAAGAAATTGCACAAAACGTGCAATTTCTCCTCTTGCCACAATGTTTTCTACTTTTAGTCATAGGTTATACATTCAATTATAGAGATATTCCAATTTCTGTTTAAATATGTTCAAAGTCGTCTGCTGCAGAATTGTCGTATGAGAGAAAGGGTTAATTCAATTAAGGCGACTCGTGCCAAAAGTCAATAAAGCGCCCATTGTGCTGACCACCTTGTGGTGTCCTATTGTATCACTTGTGGTCTTTGAACAGAAAGTAGAGACACTTTCGAAGAGATTAGACACGCTCTCATTGCACTTAAAAATAACTAGTTGCGGATCAGTTGTCGTCTCTTTTAAAATAGAAATCTTAGGATTGACATCTAATATCTGCGAGGTTGGGTGACTCTGTTGTTAATACAGAGGTTAAAGTTGTTCTTGAGATTCAGATATTTCCCGCTTTGGGTAAAAATTAAGTCAATTTCAAAACTTTGTCAAATGTCGTCATCCATCTACAAAGTTGCAAAAAGTCGGATGCATTTTAACTAAAATATTTTAAAAGAGCAAGCTGATATGTCTGCATTTGTAACTAACTGACTATTTGTGTATATGTGATGAATGTCCGTCCTTGTAAATTCATAGTTATAAGATGTAGTTTGTGTTACAAAGATGTACATGTCATTCACCAGGTTGATCTCAGTTTGAAATAAATATTTGTCCAGGTATGACTTAAGAGTTATGTTTTAATATCTGCACAGCTCAATTTTCATTGTCAGTGATCGTCAAATATGGCCTAGATATGACATCGGAAGCATAGAAAAATCAGTACAGTATAATATGAGAAACCAACAGTGTGAACTCTGAGTTAAATATCGACCCGGATCAGCTTAAGCATGCCGCGCAGGCTTACCAGGATAGATAATTTTCACCGCCTGTGGATTGTCTGTTTCATGAATCATTAATGTATACCTCTATCCCCTGCGCGGATTGCACAGGCTGATCTGGGTCGATATATTACGCAGAGCCTATAACGTAGGTTTTCTCACGGGACGGCTCATATACTTTTTCGTTTTGTCATTTTGACGGCGTTCCTTCAGAATACAATTCACCTAGGAGGTATCTGCTTATCTTGCTCTACGCCAGTCTATACAACATGTAAACGACCTGTAAATCAATACTTCAATTTAATTTCGTGCAGTCTTATCATGGTCTGTATAAGTTTATTGTAAAGGCACGTCCATATATATGTGTGTTTATATATTATATATCTAAATGTGAATTAATCTTAATAAATTTCTATTTTTCATCAATTTTATTGTCTTAACCCTATCCAACCTGAAAACATTGTGGCCATAGGTGAAATTGCTCATGGTGGGCAATTTTCCCAATGGCCACAATGTTTTAAACTTTATTTAACAATAAAGCTATCTTCATGGTACAGAGGTAGAGCGTCGGCCTCTCGTATCAAAGGTCCCCGGTTTGAGTTCCGTGATGAGCGGGTCCTAAATTTGGGATTTTCCCACACAAACGGCTCTAATACTGGTTAAGTCTCCAGGAAGCAGACATCGAGCGTGATTAATATAAGCTGAAAGCTTGCTTCGCAATCGATGTAAAATAGATAATGTTTAAATTAAAGCTATCTTTTAAGGAAAGTTTTCAGGTTTTTGTCACGATGTTTTCAAAGAAGTCGGCTGCTACAGATTTTGCGTATGTTGGAAACGTGTTAAACCATGTCTGTATGTATATTGGTAAGTATCTACCATGAGCTGTTTATGTGAAAAATAAAATATCTGATCTGTTCTGTTATGTAAGAAACTGTCATAAAACGGGGTCGATGACTGCGGGAGCGTAAATTCAGCATGATAAGGCTTAAGCCTAAACGAATAGATAACCTTTAATGACATCCTATCTGCATAAAGTGCAGGCAAGAATGACAATCTCATTAAAATGTTGTTAGGCCTTTTTAACGTGTCGTTTGTTTGTCGTCAAAATAACGCGGAAATGGCTAAATAATTCGCGCATAGACAAAATAGCATTGACAAATTTCGAAGACGGCCTGCGTCGGGGGAAAATGATCAGTAATATTTGTGCTAAATGGGATTAACAAATAGTCTGCCTATTGGATTCGAAACTAATCAGTATCAACACTCTGAGAGAATTAACACTGAAAACCATCACCAGACGACGATTTTAAACCAAAAGCCAGATCTTAGGCAAGTGTACACATATCATCGTTGACGAACTCGTTGCAAACATTGTTGGAAAAGGAAGAATTGCTTATAAACAATTGTTATAATCTTTCAATGTCGATATAATGCCGTCAAGATGATAATTTTTCGAAGCAGTCGATTCTGAAATACTCACATTACGTAAAGGTTAACCCTTCACCTCATGTGGACGCTTTCTGACGCCTCTGCAGCAGACGGCTTTTTGAAAAGATAGTGCCTTAATTTGTTTTCACCTTTAGTCATAGGTTATCCATTCAATGATAGAGATTTTCTATTTTTAGTAAAAAATATGTTCAAAATCGACTGCTGCATAATTGCCGTATGAGGGAAAGGGTTAATATACAGCTTAGAAGACATCATCTCTATCTTGTAAATGGATGTATAATAGAGTTGAAATAGTGTTTACAAAAATAGAAATTGCTAATCATGAGCAATTTCTCATTTTGCCACAATGGTTTTAAAGGTCGTCTGCTTCAGATGCGTCAGAATGCGTCTACAAGTTGTAAAGGGTTAAAACCTACCTTTTTGCGTGACGATGCGTATAACGCGGAGTGCGTCTACAAGTTTGAAAGGGTTAAAACATACCTTTTTGCGTGACGATGCGTATAACGCGGAGTGCGAAAACATGCAATCCAAACCATTCATATTAGATTAGGTCGCGGAGGAAGACATATCGACACGCCGTTGAAGAATGGGGATATACACCGTTCGATGTATGATAAGACAGAAGGTCACGCGAGTCTTCTATATTCTCACAAACACTGATATTATGTTTATCACTTTACAGAATAATTTGCATTAAAAACCAGCTGTTCAATAAAACACATATACATATAATTGCGACCTCTTTTTTTTTCCATAATATAATTCTCAAATGATGACTTAGAAGTCTGAACGGTTTCCATCGTATACCAACACATGTGAAGCAGACGACTTTAGTTCAACAAAACGGACAATCTATACACATTTGAATATAACTATTGAATAGTGATGTACACCTTATGGCAAAAGATAACGAGAAATCTCTCCTTTTTGCCACATTTAGACAAATAAAAAAAAAATCTGCTGCTGTTGCATCATAATGCGTTTGCCTGTGTGAAAGGGTAAACAGGTTCTATCAGCTTGTCGTGGCGGCCACTTTGCGGATGAAGACAGCTTCAAACAACCGTCTTCAAAGTCATAATATAACACAGTTTAACACATTCAATTACCAAATAAAGGCAAAAACATGAAAACATCCGATTTAAATGAGCGGCCCCCTCCGGACTAGATTTATCTATTTAAGATGACGAAGTTTTTGTCAAAGGAACGCCGTATTAGCCCGCTGTTTTAGATCATATGCTTTCGAGGTTGTCCCAAATCTCGATGTGAGTTTTTTTCCGTGTTTAACAAATTCGATTTCGTATTTTATTTGTTGAGGACGACATGCATACGGTGTTGAAAGATCATTAGACGAAAGAATATCGGCCCTTATCCACCTGCTCGCGACTTTTACCACTTCCCACATAGAACACGTATGCAGCAGACGACTTTAAAAACATGCGCAAACTTATTATAAATGAAAGTAGTATTATTGAAAGTTAAAACAATGTGGCAAAAGGAGAAATTGCTCATTATGACCAATTTCTTCTATTGCCACAATGATTTAAAAAAACGTCTGCTACCAAGGCGTCAGAAAGCGTTTACACGGCGGAAACTGATAAACAACGTTTGCGAATAATACTATGCACGGCTTAAAACTGCAAATGCGAACAATGGAAATTAATATTAGCATGTAGTATAATCTAGTTCTCCATTGTTCGCTTGATGGAATGATTGGGTTTTTAATAAAAATCGTTTTTAACAATTTCCTAGGCATATCACAAATGCCAGTTTTTCCTTGCTTGTGCACACCAGCACTCCACGTATATCTTTACAAGCAACCGGATGCTTTTCCACATAGACACTTAGGTGAAAGACGAATGTTGCTTTGTTTTCAAACGTCGGGATGAAAATTGGGCGAGCTAGTGTTCGAACTCACAACCGCTGGATTTGCAACCTGCATCACTAGGCTATCGGTGCTCGGTTTGGGGAAGTTTGACTAAAAACTGGCTACAAAAACTCGTAAAATCTACATATATTTATGTTAATTCTTTTTGAAAGTCTTGAACTCCTAAAACGAATCTATGTGAATAGTAATCAACAATATATATATATATATATATATATATATATATATATATATTTGACCTATATTCTATGTGTCAAACACCACGACGGTTCAGTTCAGAGTCGTAGATTCGAACCTAAGCTGCATCTATCCGTCACGTTTTCATTTAGGGATTTATCAAGTCGATTACTTTTGTTTTCTTAAATGTAACGACTCGGCGGTCGGTCAATTTGGAGCTGAAGAGGTATATTATCATCCCGTGTATTTAGTTTAGTTTAAACATATTTATTTTACATCGACTGTGAAACAAGCGCTGAGCTTATATGAATCACGCTCGTTGTCGCCTCCTAGAAATATAACCAGTAATCGACCTGTTTGTATTTATCATTTATTAAATTTTCAGACAGGCGTTTACGTATTTGAAAGCTATCGTTTTATCTACATTTTTGTATATCTATTGAACTATAAATAACCCTATCCCACAAGCAGACGTATTTAACACAATTGTAACTTGCGACTAGTGCACGCCTTTTCACAAATAAAACATTTGTCATAATGCGCAATTTTTACTTTTGTCACTTTCTTATCGAGTCATTTAAATAATAATACTTAAATATGTAGACATGTATAGGAATTAGATTGACCTATTTATAGACGTTTTCAAATTCGTCTGTTACAGAAATGTTGTACGTGCTAAAGGGTTGATTTGATTGACTAATCAACACGTGAATTTCCACTTAAGCAGCCATGGTATAAACTAATAGTTTTTTAAGATCATCTTCATATCAATTTCCTCAAACGCCTTTGAACTGATTGACTTGTCAATTTTTTATTTCTGAATACTTCTGTTTTGTTTATTTTCTGAAGAAATTATTTCGTGATTATGACTTAAACATACGAAGTCATCGATATGGTGGTAAGAGATGTCTGCATCCATTTTGTCTAACGTCGATTGTGAAACATGTTTTCATGTCAGGAATTGCAAATGAATGGTTGGAGATAACGATTCGTCAGGATTAATCTAACCGATTATACTGTTAAATTACCGAGGAAACACTGAAAGCTGCATAAAACTCCGTAACATACAACAAGACAAATCATATCATGAAGTCATCAAATGCGACACTATTTATCCTTTGATTTCAAAGGTCGCATTACATTAAAATCAATATGTGAGCCATCTCACGAGAAAACCAACAATGTGGTCACTACGTAAAGTATCGACCCATATCTGTCTAAACATGCCGTTCAGGCTAACCCAGACAGGCACTTTTCGCCTCTTGTGGATTTTCTGTTTCAGGAATCATTTTTCTATACATCTATCCCCTGAGACGGAATGTGTCGGCTCGAATCAGTATGCGCGGACAACGCAGGCTGATATGGTCGATACATTACGCAGATTCCAAAATGTTAGTTTTCTCGCGGACGGCTCATGTAAATAGTGTACACGTATCCACATTTTGTTCATCACATGTTATATGTTTAGTATAAAAAAAATGGACTACTATGTTGACTTGAGATTTCGTGCATAGTATATATTGTTTATGTTTGTCATGTTTGTATTTCTGTAACGTATTGCCACATGAGTATTTGACCATCTGTTTATATAGATACACCTACATATATATAGAGATATACACATGTCATGATGACAAACCAATGATGTATATCAGGATACAGGTAGCAGTCATCACCACCCATGTAAACGCATTACAACGAGTTCGTGTTTCTGGGTAATATTGAAATAGGTCCGGCCAACTTGCCATTATCTTTCTTGCGTGTTAAAGTAGTCCTATTAATATGAATATATTAATGAACTACTGCCCCAATAACTGTCCGTAGAGACGGTCCTTAAAGCCTATTGATTTATTGATACACTTTCATAACACTGTTTTAGAACCGTTAAAAAGAGTAGAATACATATGAGCCGTCCCGCGAGAAAAAACAACATAATGACATATGCGTAATGTATCGACCAGATGAGCCTGCGCTGTCCGCGCAGACTGATCTGAGCCGAGACATTCCGTTTCCGAGGGATAGAGGTATAGAGAAATGATTCCTGAAACAGCCTGTATGGCATGTTTAGGCTGATCCGGGTCGATACTTTAGACAGAGACCATAATGTTGTTTTTTGATCAGTGCTAAGCTATGACTAGCGGTGAATGATTTAAGACGAAAACAAGTGGCAGATATCCGATAAGCCTTTCAGCATGAAACATACCCAGTGGCTATTTCTGTTTGCACCCAGTTAATGCATTTATCTTCAAAAAGTGTTGATGAACTACCTGGTCAATATTTGATGACCCTCTGGAACGAAATGACTTTTTGAATTTCTAATTACGTCGCGAGGATTGGTCTTCAAACTAAACCATGTGACAACCGAGGGAACTATGGTCATAAATATAACGGCGATTTTGATACCACTCGCTATTTAATTTTCTATAATTACCCCAATTAGAATCTCGCTCGCTTGGATATATAACTGATAGAAAAGAAGAACCAGTTTCGAACTCTGCCTTCTGGCAATTATCAATCTGACGTAAACCTCGATGTGGTTTTCTGACAATTTTCCTTTGCAACTCGGCCATTTAAATGAAAATAGCACCCAGTCGCCCGACATGCTTGCTGCTCACGCCTCAAACTATAGCGGTCGTGATTTTATAATAGAAATAACTAAAAACAATTAAACCAATATGAAGTGACCTGTCAAATTTCAAGGATTCTGCTTTCACCCTTTCCAGCATACAACACATCTGTATCACATGACTTGGAAGACATTTAGTTAAAATAAATGTCAAGGCCTATAGCTAAAAGAACAATTATTTTATAAACCAAAGACTGACATGTTTGCTGTTCACACCACAAGATACAACAGTCGGAAAGGCGATGTGTGTGCTCACTGCTGCAACAGAAAAGGTTTCGTTGAATTGTGTAGGTAGTTCTACTACTCTGCGTAACACGTTTATATAGTCTGTATACTTCCGGGTATATCATCTATGATTGACACGTTTATATAGTCTGTATACTTCCGGGTATATCATCTATGATTGACACGTTTATATAGTCTGTATACTTCCGGGTATATCATCTATGATTGACACGTTTATATAGTCTGTATACTTCCGGGTATATCATCTATGATTGACACGTTTATATAGTCTGTATACTTCCGGGTATATCATCTATGATTGACACGTTTATATAGTCTGTATACTTCCGGG
>JAUELF010000009.1:276036-305294 GCA_031471495.1 Clinocardium nuttallii
TGGTTGTATACCGCGAATATATTCAAAGTAAAATAAACCAGATGCATGTATTACCCATACTATTAACGTATAATATTATCTTTCACAACAAAACATGGAGAAAACACGACCAAATAAAAAGAGCGTAGTCATGATTTGTCTATTGTAAAGGCTCTGTCGTTATCGCTAGTATCAGCTCATCTGACGGCGGTGGCCTTTGTGGTATTGACAATACACCACTCATCGTCCCTGTCGAATTAGAGAGGGCCGCCTTAGAGAGACTAGATTGATGGGACATTCAGCGAGTCATCACCGAGCAAATCGGAAAGCCTTTAAATATCCATTTGACAGTAAACTATCGGATTTTTTTTTCGCCAACCTGTTGTGATTTATTTGATGATTTGTTTGTATTGTCGCTTTATTATAAATTTTTGAATGGATTTCGTCAGAAAATGGGACTCCTGTGTTTCTGGTCAAAACACGTGATATGACATACGTTATTTGCGTACTTTGTTTATATTCAATCGTGCGCACTGAAAAAACAAACGTATGGCTTTTGTTTCTAATGTAGATAACATTTTATCTACTCATTATTTTTCATCAGATTAACAAAATTGACTCTTTCACAAACGTCTTACAAAGTTGTGCCTAGCAAACGGTCCCTATACATGTATAGATTAGGTAGCGCGGATTTGAGTGCATTGCATACTCAATAGGCAAGAGGATTGAATTTAAATGGTTTATTTGTATAAACACTATTTGCACATTTCTGAACAGCATCATGTGAAAATTATATTTTTTATCGAGAAAACACAGATAATAATAACAATGATAATAATAACAATGATAATAAAATTATAGTAATAATGATAATAAAATTATAATAATAAAAATAATAATGATAATAATAAAAAATAATATAAATAATAATTACAATATTCATTCTCTTTATTTCCTCCGTTCGGAGATTAATTGAAAACATTCATTATATCAACTGTTAACAAAAGTAATTGAACTAGTGTCTATACATAAAATGATATGGACATTGAAAATCAGTCTTTACATAATATTACACAAATTGTAAGTAGTCAAAATATGTTTATACGTGTATATATATACGCATATATATACACATACACATATACATACACACATATACATATATACTCACGTATACATACATACATACATACATACACACTGCCATTGTATCGTCTAAAATGGGCCATTGAAACATTTGTATGCGATTAATATCGCTTCGCGGCGAAACAAGTAATACTCTGAATCAGTGGTGACTGATGTATGGCTTGAACCTAAAACCATCATCAAAAACGTTTCACTGGTTGCAAGGACTAGCTAAGTATATAGTTTATGGCTAATATTGGTGCATAATAAATAATAATAATAAGAACAACAACAACAACAACAAGGAAAAGGTTGCTAAATATGATATTAATGCTACTACCACTACTAATGATAATAACAAGTATTGATTAAAACCAAATCACATGGCATTAAATCTGAGTAACACATCCAATGATTGTAATAATAATTTCACTTTGAAGTGTTAACAAATACTGCTGATCCTTTTGTTGTAAAGATGGACAAAAAGTACAACAACAGAGAAATGAATAAAAAACACATCGTTCATAACACGATCAAAGAACCAGAATTTAAGATAGCCACAAACGCAGTTCGCATCTCGGTTTTTCCGAATCCAAATCTATTCAAACTCTAATCGGCATCAATTGCTTATCATATTAACAATGAAATCGTTCTTAAAGAATATGAACCAGGTCAAACGAAAAAGGGTCATCTTGCATCCATGAACAATGACGACCCAGAGGAGCCCATGCATACACGCAGTCTCAACAGCGTCTTCGCTGTCTGCATATATGCAAACAGATCCATAAATGCAACTTGAGACCAAAAGATAACAGTGTAGCCCTACTTCGTGATACCGATGCGGGGATTGCAGTAAGCTCCATCTCGCTTAACGCGTCCAGTATTGTCTTCAACATTCTCTGGGGTCACCGCGTTCCTGTCCCCTTTTAATTATGACTCAAAAAACGCAGAAATTGGCCCCGTCACACGCACGTAAATCGACGGTCGACACTCGGCTACCAGCCTGGATAAAGATCATCCTGTACACGTCCGGGTAGTCTGATGACGATCTTACCTGTTACCCATCAAGCTATATAGGCATCATTGATCCCCAATTGGAACGATTTTGACATAATACCGACGTTACAAGAGTACGCGATGACTGCACGATTATTTAAGATACCACAAGAAGGTGTTTACCGTGTGACGCCACGCAAATGTAAATGAGGCCCCAAACTTCCCATCTGTAGTCCTTTTTTGTGATCATGTATTGTCCCTTTCTACAAGCCCAGCTGTCTGCCAAAACATGAAATTGAGAAAAACAAGTCTTTTATATTTATTCCCTTTTAATTTCCTTTCTCGCATGATGAAACGATATCAGATACGAGAGGGCGTTAACGAAAAATGCATTCTTGACCACGCCGGTCATTGTTAAGCCACCCTGCCCTGGGTCAACGCGCCTGGCCTAGTTTGACCCCCCGAATAAAACATGTCTCTCTACTGCTTCTAATCACCATAAAGCACCATAAGATACATATTTAATATCCAAACAGACCCGACTGGCCCTTGCTCGACGATCGATGCATCAAAATTAGCCCCGTCATAGGATAACCAACATTTCGGATTGTTTTAACTGATCTTTCTTACCCCCTTTCCCACATACAGCAAGTCTGCAGCAGACGAATTTGAAAACAATCATGCTTAAAGATGGAAACCCCCTGTAAATTAAGGTATACTCATTAAAATCAGTTTTAAACATTGTGGCAAAAGGTGAAATTGCTCGTTTTGAGCAATTTCTCTTTTTCTCACAATGATTTCAAAAGGGTTAACATTGATCTAATTCTAATTCTAAATTATCAAATTGGTTAAATTTCTGATTAACTAAACCGTATGTCATAATTGTATAAAAAAATATGTTTTACTTTGAAGTTTAGAATAATCTTTAAATTAAGAATTGGAATGAATATGGACTAGTATGTGAGTACGGGCCTTGATGTGTTACATTATGTGTAATAACGATAAAAATGCACATTCTGTATGGTCAATTGTGTTTTGTTTCTATCCGTTTTATATGTACGCTTCTAGGATGATTGAATGACCCTATGACTAAAGGAAAATATATTGAGTAGATTGCTTTGAGGAACAGTTTGATCTGTATCTTCAACAGTTGTAAAATACTGTAGGTAGGTTGTCGAGTGACTTGGCAAAAATGCATGCGATGACGCTTTTCGATGAATCCCTTCACTTTAACATCATGACTTGAAATTAATACTTTACCATATGGAGAATATTTCTTAAAAATAGTGTGGCAAAAAGAAAAATTGCTCATTATGTGTAATGTTTTCCTTTGCCATAATGCCATTTAATGATGCTGTCATTTGTTGAGATTATCAATATGTGTGCCTGTGTGTTTTCAAAGTCGTTTGCTGTTAAATTCTTGCTTGTAGAAAGAGTATAAATACTCTAAACCAGGATCATTCTGCAATATCGGAGCATCTATGCAGTCTTAATTATGAAGGACATGTTTGGGCTGTATACATTTAATATAAACCATTACCATAGATAAATAGTACCTACATTATTTCAATTATACTTATTTCAATCAAAACATATACTTGCTATGATATCATCTGCTTTTAAAATAATATTTAAAATAAAGTTTTTATTATCGTTAAGTTAAATAAGAATTTTGATACAGAGGTAAAGATATTGTGAGAAATTGTTCGTTCTGATATTATTTTCGTTCTCCTACAATGTTTTACGAAATGGCGTCAGCATTAACGGCGTTAAATATCGTCTGCATCTGATACAGAGGGTAAAGGAGTGATTGAAAGGGGGCGTCCCCACCAATACGATTGACGGTTTTGAAATGATAATTTATATGCAGACACCTCAAGTAATTTGTTTTTATTCGATATTTTTCAACAGCCGTAATGTCTTTTGCCAATTCTCGATGATGTGACTTTTTGAACCGTACCGATTTCGCGTTGTTTTATGCAGGGATATCGAGGACTTTTTGAACCTTTACCGACTTCGCGTTGTTTTATGCAGGGATATCGAGGCGTTTTTGAGTAAGAATTTCTAAATCGATGTCTTTACGGTTTCATTTGGCTAACACTATACTAAATTTATTTTGAAATTAAATTAAATCATTGTTTTACATATTATCTTTAATTCAGAACTATAAAATATAAAAGGACCTTTTTGAATCGGGGTGTTTACTATTCATATGAATTTATTAACAATCTGTTAAATAAAATTAAAAAAAAATCCCCCGAAACATACATTTAAACCACTATACATGTAGCTTTGCCTTTCTTTTCATACATCAACACAAAATGTTTTTTGTAATATTGCATGCATTTTCATTTCATAATCGTACCTTTTTTTAATAGCCATAAACCTTTAAAAGGTCAAACCGACTGCAACTCTATTTGTTTCGATCTACAAAATAAAGTTTAGTTCAGTTGGGTGGAGGTAGAAATCCTTTATAAATCTACGAAGATACACATCTTGTCTTCTTAAGCTCCTCTTGTATTTAGCCAATTGCATCACAATGGTAATCCCAAAAAAGGAAATACAAAAACTGACTGACATGCAGTGCCAGTATTGTTTTAAGCAAACCACAAGTTCATCTGAACCGTGCTCTACTAAAACCGACCACCGAACAGTGTGACAAGTGTATATGCACTGCCCAACACTGCAGGTTGATCCGGCTCCACATCCTGTACCAGTTATACACAGAGGTATTTAGAAACACCTGAGAGATATTACTCATTTGAATTAGATAGTGTAATAGGTGTATTACGCGGATTATACTTCTAAATGTCCTTACTACGTACACTCGGGTTGATTTTACTAGAGCACGGCTAACCAATGCTTCTCTCCTGATTCACTTCCCGTTGCATACTAGATTAAGACTGATAGATAATAAGTGCGCAGCGCGTCCCGTTTTGTACATTTGTGTATGATTTTCTCATAGTTTTTCGCATGCGTTTTCATCTAAAATAAATTTGAGACGGGGCGTCTAGTGCTCTTTGTCGCTCTCGACGGCCATACTTCAGTGCCTGTTTAAAGGGCACATTTAACTGTCAAATACAGGTGCTTCACCTCTGACACATGGAAATATGTACCGCAGCCACAATATAACCGAGATGCTATTGACAATGGCGTCAAACACAAACATACACATAAAACAATATAAACGTTCGCAATAATCATTGATTGTCTATTTATTACAGTGAACATTAAGTTGTGTTTTTTTCTGGACAATGTGATCCCAAAAGAAAGTAAGTATGCAATGAATTGTTGTTGCGAATACATCTGCAGAAAAACAATCCTAATGTATTCTTAAAACCATTAAAGTATCGTTGCTTTGTTACAAAAGGGGGGCCACAGACGAGATTTTACTCCATTTCAGCAATTCTCCAGTTTAACCAGGCCGGCGGTACAGTTGATCAAGATGTATTTGGTGACTAAGCAGTACTGGTATAATACAGTTATATTGGTGACTAAGCAGTACTGGTATACTCCAGTTGTATTGGTGACTAAGCAGTACTGGTATAATACAGTTGTATTGGTGACTAAGCAGTACTGGTATAATACAGTTGTATTGGTGACTAAGGGGTGCTGGTATAATCAAAGTGACTCCAAGGGTACTCCACCGAGACGGCCGTGAGACAAAACTAGGTCAATAAGAATAGAGACAACGGGTACACAGTGGCACCATTTCGGCAATGACCTGATACAGATCCGTACATGTTCTCGTACTTCTTTACTCAAATCCTCAGTAATAAAGGACCCGTGACGGATCAAGCGAATTTAGAGAAAAGGGATAGTTGCAAAATGGTACCAGTTTGATGAGAGGTGTAAACAGTATACCAAAGGTCCACTTCATATCTACCTATATACTTTGAAAGTAAGCGCCCTATATAGCAACTTTTAGTTTTAAAAAGGGTTTAATGAGGGTTTAGAATCAAACTAGTGTTCGTGTAAATGAGTAAAAACGGTGCCATATCTGCTAAATGATTATATAATGTTACACCAACAGCTAATTTGTCTAACATGTTAATGACCCATAACTGCAGCAAAACCACTAAACGAGTCGCGCCATCGAAATAATGAAATGTATTAGCAAAACATTTGTAAAAATCGAACATCAAAATGTAGGACTAACTTGTGTCTTCTAACTGCAAACTGAGATGTAGCGTACAGTGGGCGTCATATGAAAGATGTTCCACCAAGACTAACCGTAAGGCATTGCAGACAGTGTTGATGCAGATTACAGATTGTTTGCCAATGCATCTTTTCGTTTCTTGTTTATGCATGTATGCTCAAAACTATAGCATCGAGTGTTAAAAGATGCACCGATTTGAAAACAAGATAAAAACTATACATTGAAACTTAGGCAGCTAACAGGGACGTACGTTGTGATGATGACTAGAGTGAGAACTACATGACTAGGAGCAGTTGAGCATACCTATATGAATATATATGCGTTAATGTGATAACATGAGCTATAAGTAAACTAATGTTTATATGCACTGGTCGCCACTATATCATTGATACACTTTTAAAAACGGCGTTAATATCCAATCAAACAATATACTGGTTGATTTCAGTATGCCCGGGTTTCAAACTCATCTAAACCTGCAATAAGGGCACCGAGGCCAACTCGTGTATTCTTCAATCTCCTCCGACCTGCGATCTAAGTGCCGATAAGCCTGTATGTTGTGTCATACTTCAAACAGAAGAATTGTAAAGATCAGATTGTCTATCTTGTTTACGGTAACCATAATGCACTTTATCTCAAACCTATAATAGTAAAGACAAAATATTGTCTTACAGCCGATTTGCTAATTACTCGATCCTTCTCCGTGTACGGCAGATCCTGTATGAAAACCATTAAAAGACAAAACTGTGTTTCCATTTAAGTTTAATGGAACACTGTGTGTATTCAAAGTAAAATGATAAAAACAAACATTTGAGTGATATGCTGATTTTTTTAACATGTATGTTTTGTCATTTTCAAAAGTATTGCAATACTATATAAAAAGAAAGATATATATCACGACAAAGGAACATTTATCCATGATCCAAGAAACAATTATAGAGCAGAACATGTGCTTTGTCCAAGGGCACTTTATCATGACCTTGTGATCGGGTTCAAACACAGGGCGCACTGGAATCAAATCACGCGCGCTTCTGTTTAGCTGCAATGCCAACAATTCACGTTACGATTTATTTTCCAGTTTTCAGTAATAGGTCTGACAGTTTTAAACTGCAAGGAATAAAACTGATCATACATTGTCCTCCTGCTTTATCCGGTTTAAATTCACATTTACCATCGGTGTTGGCAAAGATCAAGCAACACGAAATCACTTATCAAAATACAATTACAAAGCTATGGGATAAAACCTACAATGAATATTAGTTAAGGCCTAGTCACACTAGATACAGAATGAGCCGGAATGTCGTCGACATCAACATTCGTGGTATATTCCGGGATATTTGAAGTGTGCATTATGAGTGCATTATGAGTGCATTATGAGTGCATTTCAAATAATCTGATCCGTTCTTGTTGCCAGTCCGAATGTTTTGCTCATGATTAACATGTTTGAGGTGCATTCGACATGGAGAAAGTTCGAACATCATTTGAAGTGTATTCTAACTGCAGTCTGACTACATTCTAAATAGTCTAACGGCATTCTGAATGTATTTGAAACATTTTGATCGCATTCGAAGGAGAACTATAACGGTAATCCTCTGTATACATTCGTATAAAAACGCGGCCAGCTGCTAGAACTTGTAGAGAAATATATCACGACAATGGAATATGAAGAGAAGACGGCAAATTGCTAACATTATCTACCGCCTTCGTAGCGAATTAGTTATCTAGTGCGATATTTTAGTAGGGCTAGGAATACCTGCAAATGCCAAGATTCTTAACTGGTGGTACTTGCTCTTCACAATGAGGGTCACAATTCTGAACTATTTTACATTTTATATCTAGCATTGACTATGCACTGCAAGTAGCTAATTGGTTTGAAACTGACCGTCACGGTTTTACACATATTGAATGTGACACATTCAGAGATAGTAGTAAATGCCAGTGGTATAGATTTACAAGAGGTAATTAAATGGACATCTTCATTGCGAGTATAGATGGGGCGTAACATTAAGTTAAATGAGAAATGTTTATCGAAGCACACGAGTTAGTTAGGGAATTTAACGTATCACATATTTTACTCAGTCAGCACACACTAAGTGAATATAGAGGAAAGTCAAATTTAACTGACGAAAATGCCAGCTTGATAAAAGAAATTCCCAAACCCTCGTTTTCATCCTACACATATAGAATACGGATAAAGGAGACTGAAGTATATAATTGTGGTTTAATTCCCGGATGCAGGAATATGCTCTACCTAATACGGAATATTATTCGGTATACACGTGGTAGGAAGAACGTCTTCCATTGGTTCAATATTAGAAATGACCGTCGGTCTGTTGAACATTGGTTCAATTACATGTTTTTATAAATATTTTGTTAAAGGAATAATTTGTCTATTAAAATGTATTATTTAAATACTTTACACGTAGATTTGCTGGGTCAATTAACTTTAGCCAAATTACTTATGTAGTGAAAGTCAACTTTGTCCCAGTTTAGAGGAACCATCCAAATATGTGACATTTACATGTCCCACTTGGACCAAGGATGCTAAGCAAGACATATGTGTTTTGACTTAGGCTGATGACTGGACATGACAAGACACTTAAGACCAAGCAAATGATAATATAATGCAGGTTATACTGATAGCTACGGGTGAGTGACACTTCACTTACATAGCACCAAGTAAAACAACTTTACTGTTATATTATGGCACTAGTCTCAATAATTGTAACATGAAGCCCCGGTCATGCCAGAACAAATACGTTAACTATGGTCGTAATGGATTTCCTTCTTGGCGTTCACGATTGCGGTGATAGGTATTGTACGACTTATGCGCAAGTATTAATATAATCGTTCTAGCAGTACTGGTAAATAACCGGTGTGATATGACTGAAAATATTCTGAAAACGGCATTAAATACAATTCAAACAAACGAATACTATTCAGTGTGAATTGAAGATTATATTTGGTCATTAAAGATCCTCATATTCATAAACTATGTTCGTATCTTCGTATCGTATTTCCCTTGCTGATTAAGACAGTACGTAATTATTTTAACAGAAACTTGAACACTTCCTATTGTCCTTTGTGACCTGCCGTTGTTAATGTTATATCTATATCTGATGTGTCATTATTTAACATTTATCATGGTCAACGCTATATAAAAGGTGGATACAAGTCATATCCTTATTTTGACCGACTAACATACACCACGTACGGTGTTTCCTGTGTAATTACAAGTACTGGTTGTAGACTTATTCTGACACCAACGCAAAGGTCGTAATGATATCTCCGCAACCATGAGTTCCAGATAGGAAGCCACTTCTTCCATGTTTAAAGTATCCGGTATTACCATGTTTAAAGTATCCGGTATTACCATGTTTAAAGTATCCGGTATTACCATGTTTAAAGTATCCGGTATTACCCGACAGAAAATAAAACCATGGTCTACCGCTTTCTAGGCGAACGTGGTAAGCACTTCACGTTCGATGCAGAAAGGACAATGTGAAAGAACAATGAGTGAACAAACTGTCCTGCAAAATGGATTAATAACATCTAAAATAAACATTAGGCATCTCATTTATTAAAAATATTAAACCAATGTCCACCATAACAGGATTTAAAAGGTTCGCTGTCCGGTTTGTTTATATACAATCGAAACTGTTAGACATGCTTCACATGGTGTGTGGGTAAAATGCATGGCTCCAAGATGTGTGGGTAAAATGCATGGCTTCAAGATGTGTGGGTAAAATGCATGGCTTCAAGATGTGTGGGTAAAATGCATGGCTTCACTAGACGTATGAAGATTAAGGATAATATGTGCAGTTCATCGAGATAACCAACATTATGGACTTTGCGTGATGTATTGACCCTGATCATCGAGATAACCAACCTTATGGACTTTGCGTGATGTATTGACCCTGATCAGCGTATGAGTAATGATTTCTGAAACAGAAATTACACAGGGGATAAACAGTGTCTGTCCGAGTTAGCCTGCGCGGCAGGCTTAGGCTGATCTTGGTCGATACTTTACTTTTCTGTTGGTTTTCTCGCGGGGCGGCTTAAAATGTTTCTGAAACATTGTGACGTCAGACCAGAAAGTCATCGTTTGATCCATCTGGTAGACAATACTATAGACCAAATATCCAATAGCATGCTTTTGCAGGATCGAGGGAGGAAGATTCTTGTTAAGTGTTCATGATATATCTGTGTATATTCCTTTGCAAAATTACAAGTCTCTGCATTTGCGCCAGAGGTGCACTCAGCATTATCATGTGTACAATGTTTGTACAAGGAACCGCAAAATAAGGATAAATTATTATCACATATGAACAATAAGCTTTAACAATTTTGTTAATGTTTTTATTAAGCTCAATCAGCTATAAAGTAGATTTATGCAGTAGTTTGATTGATTGGTTGATTGGTTGATTGATTGGAGTTTAACGCCGTTTCCAACAACTGTTCAGTCATAACACGGTGGCCAGTTCACCTTCCCATGTGTTTCGATGCTTTCTTACACCAGTTTTCCACACAACATACTTTCCAAGTAACTGCCTGCTTTACGGCATAGACTATTAACCAATTGGCGGAAGACGAATGACGCTGGTCACAGTTACTTTTATCGAACGTCGGAAATAATGTTGGCTGAGCTGGGTTTCGAACTCCCTCCCTATGGATTGACAGCCTGCGTCGGTACCGACTGCGCTACCTGGACTCGACTGCAGCACTTTGAAAACGTGCTTTCGCATACTATTTGTTCCTTTCACTTTACTCAAATCTATATCTACCGCCAGATGGGCACGCGACATACACGGGTAAATATATCCACATCATATATATTGCCAAATAATAACCATCTTATAACTCAAGAAACGATTATGTCGATTACCCACGATATAGGGTTGGATAGTCAATAAATAATCTTAGAACATTCGAGTACCCCTAACTTAGAGCCCTGAATATTAATTGTGTTTCAGACGCCTATTGTAGAAACAACGTGATGAGCAAAACTGAACTTGAAATGCAAATTGAAGAGTCGTCTGCTTTGAAAACCGTCGTAGAAACAGGATATAAAATATATGAGCCGTCCCGTGAGAAAATCAACATTATGGACTCTGTGTAAAGAGTCGAACCGGACCAGCCTAAGCTTGCCGCGCAGGCTTACCCGGATAGACACTTTTCGCCTGCTGTGTATTTTCTGTTTCAGGAATCATTACTCTTTACATCTATCCTCCTTAGGCGGTATGTGTCGGCCCGGATCAGTATGTGCGGATAATGTGCCATTATGTTGGTTTTCTAGTGGGAAAATAGGAATTGCTCAATAAGAGCAAATTGACAGTTTCCAACACTGTTTTCAAAACCATCCTCAACAAACGAGTCAAATGTCGTCTGTATGAGGTACAAAAGCTAATAGATTAACTCATAGATCCTCTGACGAGATAGAACCCACTTAGGGGCCGGAGTCGATGTCAAAACAAATCACCTTTTATAATACAAACTCGTAAGATCTGGTTAAGATAGAGTTCGTCGTGTTTTGTTCAGGACCGTTCTAATAATCAGTCGTTTTATGGAGCCGATTTGTAGATGTCGGCCGTGTTACAACAACATGTATGCTCTGTTGACATTATCTGTTTCAAAATGATTTTAATTATTAATCAACACGTTACAGATTTAACGAACTATGCTGCGTTTTCGAGTTTGTATCAGTTCATATTTGTATGCATGTACGTTTATTTTGTTGTTAATATTAAATGCTTTAGCTCATCTTTGTATTGTCTGGTATTCCATTATCTATTTCAATCTTGAGTGACATCTATTTTGCCGAGCCGCGACTGGTGTTCAGACCAATAATTGTCATCATTGTGCAAGGTAATCTGTAAGCATTTTGTTGAGCTTTAAAATGAGTCAAGGCAAACGTAAATCGACCTGATGAGGTTATTTTAATTAAGTACAATTACAATCAATCTACAATCCCGTATGGTGAGCTTCAAAAGAGACTTGCATATTGTTCTCTCAACACTAGATGATTTCAAACGGAGAGTTAAATGATAAGATTGAGAGTATGCACACACTCAGAATGGATCTGGTTCCTCATTGTAAACTGAGGCATGGTGGTGAGTTTTTCTCGTGACAAGGCTCAAATGATGTCTTGATTTATAGCTGTCATCCCTATACCCGTTTTACTCCCGTGTAAAACTGCTTGGCTCCTCCAAAGTATGTCTGTATATGTTAGGATTAAATCGTAGCAGAAGTTTTAATGGCTTTTCCTTTATCCAGACTAAGCGGAATCGGCATCCATTCCTTTTCAGTCTTTACCATTGGATATTCATTTCTGGGTTTTTACATATCTAAATACTAATCCCTTTCAAACACTGAAGCAGTCGACTTTGAACACATCTTAGGAAAAATATCGAACATCTCTAAAAATGAATCTTTTATTAACTAAAGGAGTTGAAAACACTGTGGCAAAAGACGTCTGCTGCAGGGGCGTCAGAATGCGTCTTTATGTGGGAAATGGCTAAAGGAACCATATATATCAGACACGCTCTGGGTGTTGGAGAAAGAAAGTCAAGTGTGTAACGTTTGGGATACTTTAAACCTCCTCTGCTTTCAATACGTCTGCGACCAAACAAATGAGCTGTCTCGCAAGAAAAACAACAGTGTGGTCGCTGCGTAAAGTATCGACCCGGATCAGTCTAAACCTGCCGTGCAGGCTAGCCCGGACAGACACTTTTCGCCTCTTGTGGATTTTCTGTTTCAAGAATCATTTCTCTATACCTCTATTTCTCGGAGACGGAATTTGTCGGCCCGGATCAGTCTGCGCGGACAGCGCATGCTGATCTGGTCGAAACATTACTCAGATGCCATAATGTTGGCTTTCTCACGATACGGCTCATATCTCGAAATGTAGAAAGTGTAGATCAGTGCTATTTTTGCAAAGTTGGATATGAAATTATGGGGAAATGAAATGCTGCTTTCTTTGAACGTGCATGCACTTCTACTTTTCTCTCAATGAGTACAGATGTTGTCTTCTGCTTGTTCATATTATGTCGTCTGCATCTGCGAACTGATTGACCCTTTAACACACATATAACACATATGTAGGGGACGACTTTGACAACACATAGGATTAAATATGGAATATCCCTACATATGTACAATTGAAAGTAGAGTTAGTGAATAAAGTTCATGGTATTGTGACAAAAAGCATTTTTTCCTTATTATGATCAAGTTCTCATTTTACCACATTGTTTTCAAAAGACTTCTGCTGTAGAAGCCTTAGAAAACGTCTGTATGTGGGAAAAGGTTAAACCATGTGTTGATGATGTTATCGTTTTACTTTTTGAATAGGGGCAATATGACTCATTTTGGCATAATTGTTGTATTACGTTGTTGAACGTTTTATAGGTTTCTAAATAGACATATTATGTTCGAACACAAAAGCTGCATCTGGGCCCGCGCAAAAGAGTTTCTAAATACACAATTGAAAGAAATTTATTTTCAAGTCTTGCAATTAATGTCATTGCAAATTTAAAAAAATGTTTATGTTTGTTTTATATAATTAACAAGTACTAAGGTATGCTTGGAAAAGTACTTTGCCCAAGGTCAATGTATCATGAACGATTGGTGATCGAGCCCAGGAAACTTGGTCCCAAATACCCTACGCTTTATACATGACCAAGACGGATGCCAGGAAGTATCCAAGGGCATCACATACTTCTCTTTGACTTGTCCAGCGAGAAAACCAACATGATGGCATCTGCGTAATGTATCGACCAGATAGATCAGCCTGCACTGTCAGCGCAGACTAGTGCAGACCGACACATTCCGTCTCATGGGGAAAGAGGTATAGAGAAATTATTCACTAAACAGAAAATCCACAGGAGGTGAAACCTGTTTGCCCGGGTTAGCCTGCGTGGGATGCTTAGACTGATCAGGGTCGACACTTTATGCAGAGTCCATAATGTGTGTTTTTTCGCGAGACGGCTCATTTGTCATTGTCATTATAGTACGGTATAACGGAACTGATAAGGGTTTAAGTCAGTGTAAACATCCATCCTCGTGTATTGCTGTTTACTCGTACATCCCACAAACAGCAAATCTGCAGCAGACGACTTTGAAAACATAGTGACAAAAACATGAAAAATCTCCATAAAAGAAAGTTCAATTGTTAAGTAAAAATAAAATATTGTGGCCAAAGGAGAAATTGCTCATCATGAGCAATTTCACGTTTGGCCATTCATTTTTCAAAAGTCGTCTGCTGCTATTGCGGCTGCAGGTGGGAAAGGGTTAATACTGTCTTCATCATAATTCGGCCATGTTACAGGGACACTGACATTCGGATGTAATAGATATAACACTCAGCTTTGAAATTTACATGGTTGACGTTCTCAACCGGCTTGCGTCATGTTTCTACGACGAAATAGCGAGCAGACAGAAATGCTTATACTTATTCATTTATAGGTATATCTGGAGCTAATAAAAACTGAAACGGCACCATAAATCGGCAATTTGTAAACAGCAATTGCTTATTTGATTACATGGAAGGGTAGGTGTGTTCGAATCCATCGGTATGGCTATGTTTCCTTCCTAATGATTGACAAAAAAATGACTATCGCCATGCATATAACAGTGATGGACTATAAAGTCATGTGCCATGTGTATGAAAAGAATTCAAAGACAATAGCAGCTCGCAAAAAAACTTCATTCTTTGCGGCGAGGATAAACAAAATCAAATAATTTCAATATGAAAAGAACGTTATGTGGGGTAGTGGTTCTTGTGAGCCAGGCACACATGGGTAGATGAAATTATTGCCGTGATTAAAATTGTTGAAAACGGGGTGAGATTGGAAGAAAGAGCTACGAGAGAAATAATACCACCAACACTCAAATTAATTCTTTACTCATATATTTATTTTCAGCGTTATTCAGAGACAAAAATATATAAAATAATTTGCATTGCAAAGTAAGTTATGACATGTTTAAAATGATTAAATATAATATGGCAAACCTACCAGCGAATCAAACTGTTACAATTCAGTAATGTAGTAACTCAGAGATGTAGATAAAAATCATCGAATAGTGTTTATGAACGCCATATCCCATGCGGTGGGTACTCACAAGAATCGCCTCATTGAGACGACCCTTGTGAGTACCACAACATGGGGTACCATTGGGTGATAAGAAAGATATGTCAGGACAAATACAAGCTTGGTCTTCAATGTAACGAGTACACACATACAATCCATCAGCTAGATTCAGATAAGCTGTATTATTGGTCACGTGAAAGTGACGATGAATCAATTCTCAGATATTAATTCGTCGAAGACCTTTAAAGCGTCAGTAAAACAATATATATCTGATAACTCTATTAAAACTCTAAGTTGTGTGTATTCGACGAAATCCAAGATTCGTGACTTCAATAAAGGATTTTAATTATATAATTATGATCAAGATGAAAGGTAGAAAATGAAAAATGTTTGGGATAAATATGTGTAAAAAATATGAGTATATAATGAAGTGATAAATAGCAAACTATAAATATAAATATGGGAAGTATTTACAATGTGTAAATGCACATATGACCCTGGCAGTTTGTTGAGAACAACTTGTAAAACAGTTAGCTGGCCTAACCCCAAAATTATTTCCACTTTGGAGTAAAGACCAACGAACGTCATCGAGACACCATGCTCCCTGGTCTTGTTCCGTTTCCAGCTTCTCTTTTCACGATATGTATTAAGAAATTTATTTGAAAAAACATATTGCAAGACTGCTTGGAACATAGACTGTTAATATACACGTACAACACATGATGTTGTGTTTTATAAAGAAAAATGTGAAATTGATAACAAAGGGCATTTAAACCTTTAACATTGGTTTTTACTTTAAATATTCTAAGTATAAATCAAACGTACCCTTTTAAAGTCAGGGTTGTTTCTTAGCGCAATGGATAACAATAAGTATTGCCTTTTGAACAGTGAAGTCGTGAACAAACGACAGGCTAATTGGAAAAATCCTCCGGCTTACGATTCAAAAAAACATTGACGACGTAATAAAACAGTGTTAAACACTGAGAATCTGCTCATCTTGAGTCTTTTCTCTTTGTCGACACTGTTGTTTTATTTTTTACTTGTGTAACAAAAATATTATCAAAGTCTCCTAAGATTTCATTATTGTGTCCATTATTTGTATTAAGATGTAACTAGCCGCAGCATACCTGTCGGTGCAAGCCAAAATTGTTTAGGCAAGAGTTATTTGCAACCATTTTGCATGGAACAAACAAAATCAGATTTTATTTTAATTGGTACAAATAATTCTCGACGGTGTCTGATACAAAGGCAGTGAGAGGTTTGCAAGGCACACTCCTGGTAAAGGTTTCACCATACTTGTCTTATCCACGTCGTCAACCTGAGATGCTGAGGTCTGTCTATAATAATGATCTTTTTCGTGATCAAGTTCAGGATTTGGAAATGCTATTTCAGCATGAGAGGATGATGATGGTACTGAATTAACAGAATTATCTAAACGTGATGGCACACTTGACGAAACATCGTCGTCATTTTCAGAGACGTCAATCTCTTCATTTTCATCGTCATTGTTTTCACTATCGACATTACCACTTTCATTCCCGTCAGCATCAACTTCACAATCATTGTCTTCAAAAACATCATCAACATCATAGTCAGTTTCACATTCATGTTCAGGTGAATCTATAACATTAGGACCGTCGGTTTCGTGTTTCTTAAGATGACGGTCTAAATTGGTTTGCTGGCCAAAACATCGGTCACATAACGGACATCTGAAGGGGCGTTCTTTATTGTGGATATTTCTGACGTGTCGCTGTAGGTTCGAGGAGATGGAAAAGGATCGCTCACAATATTTACATTTGTACGGTTGTTCCCCAGTATGGGTTCGCAGATGACGAGTCAAATTTGCACTCCGTGGGAAGACCTTTCCGCAAAATTTACAGCTGTAACGGTCCCTTGGTTTGTGCTGCATCATTGCCAGCCCTGGAAAATCTCGAAGTCCTGGATAACTCTGGAAAGATGGTGACATACCTTGTTGTAGTGCAGCCATATGTCTCTCCTGTTGCTGTTGTAGGTGAAGTGAGTAAGGATTTATTAAGGGCATTGGTAAGCCAGTGTTCATAAATGGAAAATTATGGTACATGTTGTAATGGCTTGATTCTAGCATCATTTTGTCAAGTCGCTCCTTCGCGTCTGTTTCTAAAGCATGCATTTGAGCTTTGACCGGGCTGACTGCGAGACGTGGTATGGGAGATACAATATTTGTTTGTTTTGGCGACACCTGTGGCGATGAAGTAATTGAATCACTGGTACTATAACATTTTGATTTCTCTTCCATAACTAAGTCATACTTGGAGCGGCTTAAGTCTAACGGTTGTTCACTTTTAACATGTGTCTCTTTAGAACGAACTACATCTGTCTCCGCGAATCGACTTGCAATTGGACTACTTGACACAGTAGCATACTGAGGCTTTGGAATACGGATACGAGGTTCAGCTCTATTCCTACGCTCTCTTTCAAGTCTTGCATGTATACTTTCGGAGGGTTCGCTATCAAAACTATCAGTTCTCTTTTTTTCACCATTATCAGAAAAACTGTCACCATCCGAGCTATGATTTACTTCTGACTCGCCATCACTTCCGGAGTATTCTTTCATCGCTCGCATTTTCTTAGTAACTGGATGATGGTCATCTACAATTGGTCTTCTTGAACCAGAGTAGGAATCCTGATATTCAGACCTCGGAATTTGATCTACGGAACTCGCAAATGGATTAGATGCTGGAAACAATTTAAATTGGTCAAAGGCTGGTCCAAATGGAAACGAAGGCAGGCTTGGTGGTCCAAAGGGCGAAACCAAAGGCAGCGATGGTCTGTTTCCGTACATACGCATGTAGAATGCTGGGTTAAATGCCGATGGTAAAGTTGGAACACCAAATGCAGGCAGCTTAGACTTCAGATCATTCTGTATGTTCATTGGGAGTCCATTTCGAAGCGCACCTTCGCAGAATCGTTTATGTTTACTAAGGGATGTTATCGTTGAGAACGCTTGGCCACAGTCGGTACATTTTATCTGCTGCCGACAATCCGCATGCATCCTCTTATGCCTGCACAGGTTGGAGAACTGAGTATAAGCCTTTAAACAAACCTCACATTGAAAAGGTTTTACACTAGAGTGTATGTGTTGGTGCTGCTTTAAACCGGATGAGGTGGCGAACGTTTTACCGCATTCAGGGCATGCATGACTGCGGGCTCCCATATGTTGGGACCGGATGTGACGTTGGAGATTTGAAGGGTCTGTGAATGTCTTTTCGCAGTGCTCACAACAGAAACGTCTAATGAGTTCGTTCTGAAAATATACAAAAAATAACATAAAGAATAAAAATTCCGCTTGTACAGAATATTTCTCTATCTCTGTAGCTAACCGAGTTTTTATCAAAGTGTGGTTCAGAACGAGCATTTTCTCATGTTCCCATAATGATTCCAGCACTTTATTCCAAATAACTCTTTCAACTTTTTAGAAATTACATACAACTGTGCATGTTAAGCGAAATGTGTCGATATATTGTGATGAAGCAAAACAGAAAGCCAAGAAACGGAACAATATATGGTTTAAAAATATAAAAATGCACTGGTGGTGTTTCCTTAGAGGTTCCTATTTGCTCGCAGCCCATTATATGCTCCCGATAACCGATAAAAAACATTCAAAAAAGAAATGTTCTTAACGAGTGATTTGTCATTTTCCCGCCAGGAAACTAATTTCAACTTAAAAATGCACATGTCATCTTTACAGTTTTAAAATCATACATTTTTCAAAGTTTTCTAAAAATATTGTAGCAAAAGGTGCAAAACACTGTCGTCCAAAAATGCAATTTACGTACTGAAACGTTTCGTTCTAATACAACTAATGTATCCCGGGTTTATTTTACATGAACAATTATTGAAATGATATATAATGAAGGGGCTTTTAACCGTTTCTTCGTCTGATTCTTTGAGACTCTGTTGCATCATATATTTTTTGAAACAAGAGCACTCTCTTGTAATTTAAAAGTATAATTTTGAAATTAACTTGTGAAAAGATAGTCTCGAAAATCGACTGCTGAATAAGGAGTCAAATATCGTGTGTATCTGGGATAGTGTTAGAAGTTACTATAATCTGATATTTGATCAGCTAATGTTGCAGTCTCTATTATTGGCTTTTGTATAAAATAAAGAGAAATCAATATGAAATTATCAAAACATGCGTTTGTTCTACTTGCACATGTGCTCGACATCAGACATCAGACAGACGTTATCAAGTATTTTCGAAGATCGTGAGTTGTGAATCGTGAATGTGATATACTCGGATCATAATCATAATTTCATATTCATTGTTCACATTTCTTTTAAAGTGAACATCCTATTTCCACCGAAACAGTTCAGATTGCTCGTTTGTTTTCAAAAGATAGCTGCGATCCAGGAATTGTTTCGAGTTAAACGATTTATTCGAATTATCACATGTTCGAGGTATCGATATTTAACTATGAAACCGTACTTAATCGAAGATCATCAGATTATATCATTGTCTAATTATTTTACAAACCACATTGTATTGATAATATGTCATATATCATGATACGGAATGGTATAACTCTTTTCATGAAGGTTAGAATCAGGTTAATATTGCCAAGTAATAAAACATGATTTAATAATCACTATCTTTACCTGACGTGTGCTGCCCTCTGCCTTCCATATTGGATAATGATGTGGTATCGTTGCGTCTCCTTGCCCGGCTTGGTACGACTGATTAGAACTGGTACTGCAAAGATTCAGACATATTTTAAATCAATAGGTGATCCAATGTGAACGTTTCCTCATTTAACAATTTATCAGATACAACAAATTTGCTGCAGACGACTTTAAAAGCATTTTGGCAAAATATTAAATCTCTATAAATGAAGTTTTTTAATTTGATAAATCTAAAATATTCTGACTAAAGGAATCATTGCTCTGTATGATGTGACGTGTACGCAATTTATAAAAAAACATATAACATCTTATAACTTTGATATGTAATCGCTTATGTTATAGAAACCGCAAACACGAAAATTGTTTATTTACGATAAAAGACAAAGAATATGACCGTGGTATCAACTTTCAACATTTCTTTATCCGTGGCATTAGAAAAAACAATACAATGTTTTTTTGTAGAATTGAAAATTTAGAAAATATGTTTATCATTATTTGGGTTAAACGTAAGTACACGAGAAAGTTAAAAGAAAAACCACATGCACATTACGCAAGAAACTGAACGATGGTTTTTGTGATTGGCAGTCCTAAATATTTAGCAAAAAAAAAATATATTTTCAAATGGAAATGTTTTTGTCCAAAAGGTATCAAGATATCACATAACATTGCCGTATATCTTTATTTTTATTTTTGAAATTTATTATTTGATCAGTGCATTGCAAAAAGTGTAGCCTATAGATTTTCCGAGTGGGATTTATACGACATTTGAAATACGTTAACTCTGCAGGTTTTGCCTTATAGTCGAACTAAACGAAAATGATTCGAAGTTATTAGAGGGGGGGGGGGGGGGGGAATACCTTTCGTCCGTGTTTCGTCCAGTTTGTTGACATTGTTCAGCTACATGTTCTACAAGCTCCTCTCTGGATTCAAATGTTTTGTCGCAGTTGTTACATGGATAACTGTCCTTTATCATGTCTGAAATCATATTAAATTGAAGATTTTAATATAAAGCGGAAATCTGACTCGGTTGAAATACTTCAAGATGTTCGACGCATTGATAAAACTCAAATATAATGAACATAACGTTAACTATACTAATAATTAAATGTCCCTGTGTGTATTGCAGTTAATTTGACTGATTTGTTGAGTAATTAAAATATTCTAGAGACGGGGATATTTATGCAAATATATAGTAGTTTTGCCATTTATTTTCTATTCATGTTTGGTTTTTGTTACATAAAAGATTATGCTTAATAGAATAAAAGTTAAACATTGATAGATCATTCTTAACTCGTCGCAAAACGAAAATTGGAATAAATGAAACCAACTTCATCCAAACACATTTAAATCAATTATTGTTCATTATTTGAATTTTATAAAATTAATTGTTTATAAAAATGAATTGTTATCTCCTAAACATGTTACGCTTTCTAAATCGACTGAGTATCTGCTTTTAAGATTTCAACTGCTTAAATATTTTTTAAATACTTGCTTTGCTGATATAAGTTGCTTGCCATGCGCTTTGGTAATCAACATCCTCAACTTCGATTCATTGAAATGGAAATAAAGATTACCCAATTAATTAATCCAAAGTAGTTGAAACTGCATGTTTTAATAGACAGTGGTAAATTTATTTTGCCTTTAGATGTTTGTTTCTGTCAACGCACCAATCTAAATAGTTTAAGTTGTTTAACAGACGTAGTGAGAGAGCTCATTTATATTATATGTAGTTTGGTAACAAATGACGAGATCGATTCAGTTTTATCTTTTGAGGACTTTTAAGAAAATCTTGAAGATTAACGCGTAAACCTCTTGCTGAATTTAAATGTCGTTAAATCGAATTTTTATCCGTTTTTTTTTCTTTATCCAATGTTATGTTTAAAAGCATTAAGAGTACATATTAGATATATCTTGTAAAAATAAAATCATTTTTTTAAACCATGTAATATGAACATATTCCACAATATGTGTCGAAATCACAGTTCGGTAGATAAAAGAGGCTAAGGAAGCATCAAGTAATCAAGCGAATGTTGATGGGCTTTTTTTAAACAATCGACGGACGTAGCCTGTTAACAAACTGACTCTTTAGAATTTCTGCTTTCTTTTTTAATGACAATGATAATCTGTCAATATCACAAAATGAAGCAATCTCGGAACAGCTGCCATTATGTCATCGCTACCCGAGCTCTAAGCAAACGACGGTTAGCAGACGATTTGATTAACCATGTGCCTGATACGAAACTGTTAGTGTCGTCTGCTTAAGAGACATCTGAGGATAAACATATTCGATGTCTGGAACATTTAAAGTGTAAATTTCTCAGCGTTAGAGAGAAAACAGCAATTAAAAAGTTGTCCTTTTTATAATATATTTCCAATCAGCATACTGCATATTCTGATACGTGCATAACGCTTCCATGACGATAAGTATACTCAATACAAAAACTTGCTTTTCAATCATAAAACAAGTACATCAGAAATATTATATATACATATATTTATGTATAAACGTTTCACGCATGACCCGAAACAAACTTAATTGAATCGAAACAATTGGAACATATTGTATATTAACAGGTTACACCAAAGGTACGATCAACATGGATTTGTAATGCAATTAGCATTTAATTATATGCGGCATTTCAATAATTGAAAATACGAACAAAATCAGACTATGGAACATATACGTCAAAAAGGTATATCACTTATAACAATCGGTTACTAAACTTATTAATTTTAAATCAAATGCCGTTAATGTTTTAGTTTATTATGTTACTGGTACATGCTAAAGTATTAAGTTAGGTTGAGCGATGTCACAACATTCTTTCACCACATGCGTTAAGGGTAACTATAAGTGATTATGCCAAATGACATCATCTAACAATAGATTGATTCTGAGACGCGTGGAACTGGTGTGTAAAAAAGGAAAAACACTAATTAGATTTCAGTTCTGTATTAATTTAACTTAAATTTATGTAAAATAGGATTATAATGCCTCGGGGTTTTCCACAAGGAGCGGTTTTCCGACCGTCCCATTCTTCGAATTGCACACTCAATGTTCAAGACAAAAAACAAATGGCTTTGAAATAAAATTTATTGCGTTATATTGGTTGTGTCGACGAACTTAAAGAGATGGGAAGCGTTCACTCCATGAATGTAGCAGCGTAACAATAAGCCGCCTTCAAAGATAGCAACCCATGAACGGGAAATATTTTTTAGCCAAGACGGGTACCAATCAAGTGTCATAACATCATCGAGCTATTAATCCCAGAGCCGCATCAGACAAAAAGTGATCCTCTTGTATATGTAAATCTGTATTACTTACGTACAACGTGAGGATAATAATCATATCAAAGGCTTACTTTTCTAAGTTTTAAGAGTTGCAGCTATTTGTCAAAGCTGCATCTTCCAATTCACATACATAATAAAACTGATCATAACAGATTGTTCCTCACATCGAGGGATGCATGTCAGGTTACTTTAACCAATTCGGTTAAAGCATGAGGGGCAGACATACAGAAAGACACACAAACGGATAAGTGAACCCCAAGTTTGTTTCTGTCAAGATAGTGACGCCAAAAATACCATTTGTTCCTGACACGGAGAATTTTGAATTTCATTGGAATCGGGGACAAAGGTTCTGACAGAAAGGCGAATCATCTGCTGGCTGGAGACAAGACTGGTGTTCACTCTCGCTTCTATAGGGAAGCAGGTGTTGTCGGAATAAACAAAATACACATGAATACATTACCGAAGCATTTGCGTAAGATGATAATGTAACAGAGCCAAAGGATAATACGCGTCATGTCAGAGGAAAACGGCCATTACAACCACATACGATTCAGATCAAACTTGACTGAGGGATCAATTGCCCTGTTCTACATATATTTGTAAATTTATACGTGAAGCCTCTGGTTAGTGTGCATGACCATAACTCGAACATACAATATGCAATTTGATCGTAATTGCCAAATTATTTAAAAAGTATACCAAACGCGTGTTTCGAGTGATATGACCCGATTACTAATGATTCATCTAGTGGCCGAACTTTCGATGGTTTAACGCCAAATTACTTCAGCTAAATGTCCTTGCTAGTTGCAAATACGTCGATTTTAACCCTTTCCCTCATACAACAATTCTGCAGCAGACGACTTTCAACATATTTTGTCAAATAATGGAAAATCTCTTTAATTGAATGGACAACCTACTATGACTAAAAGTGGAAAACATTGTGTCAAAAGGAGAAAATGCACGTTTCTCCTTTTGACACTATGTTTTCAAGAAGTCGTCTTCTGTAGAGGCGTCAGAAAGCGTCTATATGAGGGAAAGGGTTGAATAGATTCCGATTCGTTCTTTCCTTTCCTATTTAGACGGGTAGTAGCCCTATGCACAAAACGCAAACGAAAGCAGTGATTTTAAGCGCTATTATTCGCCAATTACCAATCATGCGTTTTGAAAATAGCAGTTGAAATTTCTTGAAATGATTATTGTATTTATGATAAACATAAAAATAATTATTGGTAATGTTTCTTACAAGCATCTTTGTAATAGTTTTGGAAATACTATTATTCGTAATTTTGAATTTAATTTTAATTGACATTTTATTGAGCGATTATACTAGTTATATAACAATTCCAGCAAGTTCTCCTTTTGACACAATATTTTAACACGTTATTGCTGCAGATGCGTCAAAATGCGTCTGTCTGTGGGAAAGAGTTGAGCTTGAAGATGTGTCTTTGGTTTTAAAAGGATTTTAAATTATTCTGGAAGTTAATCAGCTTGCCGGTAGTTGATTGGCTATTCGTTCAAACAAATTAAAATTCTCGCCTGGTTAGATATGTCATTCAGTTGTGTTTATAATAGTCCACTGGGGAACATTTAGACGTTTTATCTAATTCTACATTTTTGTTAACATGCATTATCAATGATGTCTGAATTACCTACAAAGTCGTAAGCGTTGGTAACATATTCTTCAAAAAAGGTTGTCGATGGTGTGAATGCTTATCTTTAACGGGGTTAATACGTTCGAATGTGTTTCTGTCTTACGCGAACAAAACTTATTTCTAGTCTATTTAACTATGTGTATTGAAGATGTATTTATTTTATTCTCTAAGCGATATTCACGACTTCATAACTCAATCTTCAAAGAATATCAGGGACTTTAACCGTCCATATGAAATTTATTTTTTAAGTGAATGCTACGATCAAACGGCACTGTAGTGATCTTTAAAGAGACTGTCGAATGACACACAACCATGAAATAGAGTTTGCTTCGATAACAATAATTATGTATAACACGCCAAGATTGACCTGGTCCTAAACTTGGCGTAGTTTCTAATACGGTTATGACGTTCTATGCACGTTCATCAAATGTGTACTTTATTCTAGTCAGACACATACATATAAGGCATAGTAATTAACACATATTTGCGTCAAGATCCGGATCAGGTTTATTGAGATACGTAGCAACAACTGCGCGTTTAGTAAATATAAACCTTTGCCCAATTGCTAACGTATTCTGACGCATATGCAGCAGACGTCTCAGGAAAACATAAACTTTCATTTAAAGATATTTTTAAAACATATTTGTTAGCATGTTTTCAAAGTCGTCTGGTGCATATATATTGAAGAAAGGGAAACGGACTACAAATCTGAATAAAATATACACCACAACTTCAATAACTGAACAAGTACTTATAAATGCATGCTCAAAAGCGTTTTAATGATTAATTTTGCAGTATACATCAGAAAATCAAATAACTCGAATATTTAATGGGGCAGGGGTTATTTGTGCTCAAGTGTTAGCGTTTTATCTTGTCCTTTTTACGTTCTTTCATCGACGGTGTTAAATAGGATATAAGTTGATTAACCCTTTACATACGTCATGTGGCGCCTACATCAGCAGAAGACATCTGAAATCATTTTGGGAAGTGTGAAAATGCTCAACATGAGCAATTTCTAATTTGTTCCCACGATGTATTCAATGCTGTAGCTTTATCATACTTGAAACTTAAAAAGATGTAAGTTATAAAGTTGTAGTCGGGTATTTTTTGAAGCAGACGACTCAGACTCTAAAAATAAAATATCAGCGGGGTTAAATAGGATTTAAGTTTATTAAGGGCACCTCTATTGTAGGGAAAAGAATCCCTTTCAAACTGCCCGCAGTAACCCCGATCAGATGACTCTTAAAACTAATTGAAAATTAATTGTGTCAACCAGAAGTGCTATATTTTTATGAATAAAAAAAAATGTCGGAGGCCGAGTGTTTTTCAGATTAAAAAACATATCTACTCATAAAATGAAATCCTTTTCTATGTTCATATTCTATAAGAGTACGTTTAAACATGACATTCATTTGAGTTCGGTTTAACGGGTACATCAATTTCCTCTCAAACAAAAAAGGGGGTATCTAATGAAGGCTGTATCTCAAAAGCTTAGGTAAGGAGGAGTGGACTTGTCATTTCATACAGCTATCTCTCTCATTACTCAATTAAAACCAGTGAGGCCATCCTTTTGAGTACCAACATCATTGGATGCTTGGCGAATACAACATGAAACGGATCTGCATAGGAAGACGTTGGAGAAATATAGGACGAAAGGGAAGATCTCCATAAACATAAGTTTGGCTATTGAAAAGAGTTGGAAACATTGTGGCATTAAAAGAAAATTGCTCATCATGAGCATGTTCCCCTTTTGTGACAAGGTTTTCAAAAGCCGTCTGCTGCAATTGCGTCTGCAGGTTTGCCAGATTTAAATAATCTGCGGTACGCTGCCTATCTATAGTGATGAAACTTTCAAATCGTTCAGTATGTTCATCAATTCATAATGACCGTACAGCGGCGTGTTATTATCGGTGTTAACGTTTGGTTAAGCTTTTATGTCAAATACATTTTTCTATATGAATGTATTCGTTAGCCAGTAAGTGCGACTGTGCATTCGCTAGATCCAACCTGATGCTTAACTAGTAGAAAGTATACGACTTTAACGGTACATTTTTTCATGAGCCCGAATCAAATTTACTTAAATGGACGACATATGCGATGATAATCGCCTATTCATAATTGGGGCAGCGCTTATGAATTAATTTTAATTTCTAAAGTTGAACTCTGCAATTTTATATATCTTGTCTTTATCTTGTACAGATATCATAATTAATATGCCCCTCGAAGTTATTAACAATAATCCCAAATCCACAGGGCGGGTTTTATCGACAATGGTGACACTAAACAGTATTCGGGCTATATTAGAATGAACAAATGATGGGCTTTTGACGTTCATAAGGTTGATAATCGAAAATAAGAGATTGTACGAAGTTTTTTTGAAAAAAGCTTGTCATTCAAATTTGTGACACTTCAATACGAATCAATGATGTATCATGATTTAATAGGGAAATTGTCATTATCACCATTCAGTTGAAATGCTTTTACTTCGATAACCCCTTCTGTCTTCTATACATTCATTTGACAATTAGTAGCATTTAGTTCTTATTTCTCTGATATATAACATTTTTTAATTACTTTTTTACTTATTTTAGGATATTGATAAGTCTTCAGCACCATATCCGAAAGACAACATTTATTTGGTTATCAATGCGAAATGAAAGCAATCTTTATTACAACATGAAGGAATTTATAACCAACATTGGACCCCCTTTTATATCTCAATATACGGAAATCGATAATAACATAACTGTTCTAGAGGGACTTCAGGAACACGGTACGTCTTAATCACGAACATTAAAGATCTAGATCAAACTGCGCGGCCAACACATGCTGAACTGTATCTTCACTGGTCGTCAAACTATTGGTTTCCACGTGCATCAGACAGACGAACTATAATATTCACTGAAGACGTATTGAATAATTAACTTACCTTCATCGTTGTGATTCTTATCATCCTTGTATGACTCTTCTGAATCATACAGCAACATTTCTCCTTGTCGGATTCCTTTCCTGGAAATAAGATAATGCGCTTTGTTGATATACTATCACTATTAGCAAAATCGAACAGGTATTAACTTGATAATTCCTTGTGTAATCATGCACGTGACTGCCCATGAATTCCCAATCTTAGTTAAGTAAAAATGAAATATGAAAGTAAAAGGAGCAAAGTCCAACATGTTCATGGAATAAAAGGGTCGGATGTAGGGAAATGTGCTAGATAAATCGAACAATACGTATTGATCTGATATGTGAATGGATGGATAAACGATCTAAAAAGAAAGAGATGAAAAAAAAGGTACACAGTCCAACATGTGCATGAAACACAAGGGTCAACTGGGGGTTATGAGCCGTCCCGTAGGAAAACCAACATTATGGCATCTACGAACCATATCAACCTGCGCTGTCCGCGCAGCCTGATTTGGCGGGCCGGCACATTCCGTCTCAGGGGGATAGAGGTATAGAGTAATGATTCCTGAAACAAACAATCCACAGGAGGTGAACGTGTCTGTCCGGGTTAGCCTGCGCGGCATGCTTAGGTGGATCAGGATCGACATGTTACGCAGAGTCCATACTGTTGTTTTTCTAGCGAGACGGCTGGTATATGGATGGATGGACAAATGATGCACATGTAAACGTCAACAATAAATGTCCCCTTGTATAAAAAAAAGGTTGGAGACATAAACAGTGAAACAAGCAAATGATAATAAATGTTAAAAATAAAACAGATCTGAGAATGTCTCGACTTTAAATTATGAAAGAATTATTTAAAGCAATAACGTGTTTCAGTGTTTGAATCATTTTTTGTCAAAATATGTTGGAGGCAGACGAAAACAAATACATGTAATTGGTACAGCCACAAAATGATTGTGATGAGTTGTTATTTTGAATTGACAACAAATAAAATATTTAAATGTTATTATCATAAACAGCATTCTTTTCATAACGGTGGGTGACTAAAGAACTGTAATTATTAGTCATTATGTGGTTTGAGTTTTGTCATTATAGGCTGTTTTGACAAAATTGGAAAATATCGTTTTTCCCATTTAGCTCGTTCACTGTCAACTTCAAATGAAACTTCAAAGTTCATCTTATTATTACTCGTCTCGTTTTCGATATAGTAATAATCGTGATTTGTCCATCCTAGATACGCCCTTTATATTATTGTGTCGGGTTTTTTTTGTTTGTCTTTTTCCAATACTGTAATTCCTATTATTTGTTAGTTGTTTTTTTCTGCAGATTTGTTGTATTTTGAAGGGGGGGGGGGGGGAGATTAGTAAATCAAAAAAAAAATTTTATTAAAACATAAAAAAATTA
>JAUELF010000009.1:324486-342199 GCA_031471495.1 Clinocardium nuttallii
ATACACTGATAGAGATTTGTTTGGTGGACGGGTATATAAATACACTGATAGAGATTTGTTTGGTGGACGGGTATATACATACACTGATAGAGATTTGTTTGGTGGACGGGTATATAAATACACTAATAGAGATTTGTTTGTGGACGGGTATATAAATACACTGATAGATATTTGTTTGGTGGACGGGTTTGCTTGGAAACGGCTGATGTTATTGTAAAGGAGACCTTTTGCAGTTTTCATAATGATAACTCGTTTTATTAACATGAACAGTTAATGATACCACCAAATGTTTATGGATAAAGGCCTGTATATTTGGAGACTTGAGTCACGTGTACATGCCGAATTACCTAACGTAGTGCGCAATACATATTGCGCACTTACAACACAAGTATATCATTCACAGAATTTGGGAAAACTCAGAAATGCAGCAAGCAAACGGCCAAATAATACACACTTTGTTTTCGGTCTCTTTAATGGTAAAATGTATATTCAAAATAGTAAGAGCTCGGTTTTGAAACCAATATGGCGGAGAATAGCGATCTTATATCCTAATCAATACCAAGTTACCCCACGCGAGCTTTGTCGATACTTGCATTCTTGCAACGAAAATGGAAACCATAATTAGAAACGCTATTGTCGCAACACGCGCTGTGGTAACAGATACATTTCAATTTCTCTAGTTACACATGTATAACTTTCTCTAAAGAATCTAAAGAAACGGAACACGTCAAACTAAAACCAACAGTTTGGACTAAGTAATCAGCGATGAATGGGATAAGCCTGCGCATCTGCGCACTCGAATCAGGTTTTTTCAACTTCGCGTTCTGGTCATAAACATATCCTTTGAGAGGTCATGGAGATCGATTTGGAATAATTTACTGTTCAATTCTTGTCGTAATTACCATGAATGCTAAAGCCACCGAACGAACGTCGGTTTCGTTGTGACGTGCCTCCTCTAGTGATTGACATGGATTCAGTATTGTTACTCTGCACTTCTCTGTTTCATAAGAAATGTGCGTAATCACTAGTAAATACTACAACGATTAAACCCCTTTTAAAAACGACTGCGGGAAAGCTTGGTCGAATATAGTTGGTGTTTAGATTCGAATGTTAAAGATGCATTGGCGAAGGCTTTGCACATCCGTCCTGATAGTATGCCAAAGACACACATAACATGGTAGTAGTTTTTCTCTAGTATACAGTTACATCAATTTCAACAAGGTTTGTAAAAAAGAAAGCCTGCGTCCGTCAGGGTTCACGAATACGTCCATGACATTATAAAGAGTTAATTTGACATTGATTTACAGTGATAACAAGATCTTAGACCCGATAAGAAGATCAAGTATCTACTCCGGAGTCTGAAACCACCGCGAACGTTGCGGCCAATATTCTGTTGCATAAAACAATACACCGTGGTTTTCAACAGGGTATTGTATAAAACTTCTGTCTGAAGAGTATCGCTTTCGTCTCAAATGATGTCTGCAGTTGACATGGAAGCTTTTCGATTAGTTATCGCTTCCTCACTTCTATTCGGGATAGTTTCAATTGTATATAAGTATAATATTAATGAAATAAGTGTTGATTTAGAAATCATAATTCTGTATACCGATCAAAGGTACTTTGTACATTGTTCCTTTGATGTCAGACAATGCAATGTAAACTTACTTTACGTTAGGTGTGTAAGTATAGCTACGTAAGGTTTTTAAGTAGCTATGTTTCCCAAGATATGATAAATATTAATTATATCAAGAGAACAAACGGGTAAAATATTAAAATTTTATGTTTAAAAAGTCTTTAAAAACATTGTTAAAGAAAACAAAGATATATCGTTTTTGGAACAATTCTTCCTTTCCGCAATCGTTGAAGGGTCGTCTACAGCAGCAGCATCAGTTTACCGATTGTAAACGAATAAGGGTTAATGTAAGGCAGGGATCATGCGGTACAGTGATTAGGTCATGACATGATATAGTATCCTCGTACCAAGCATGGTGTTCCCTATGCTGCAGGTTTTAGGGTGGACAGCATTGTTGTTACGCTGTTTAGACATGCATCTTTGTTAAGCACTTTGTCAAATCAAACCCGTACATGCTGTGGTTAATTGCAAACATGTTGTTTGTTTATTTGTTGTTGCTTTTATTTAGGATGGGCGTGTGCATACTAAAGTGTACATTGTTTGTCGCTTATATACAGTCCACAATGCTTGTAGTTTATATACAATATAACTACATATATGTTATTATATAATTAGTATTATAATCTACAAAACTGGAGGAAATAAAGATGTATACATATAGACGAATTTAGTGTTGCTTGATTTATTGCTTGCATTAAAGTAATTAGATAGATGCTTTTCACAACTTGTTACATAAAACAATGAAACACATATCGTGTCGGTTACTGGTTCCTTTCGGTATCCTTTGGTAACAGACCAATGATCTTCTTTGTGTGTAAGACAGGATTGTATTCATTGTCGAACATTTCAATTTAATAAGTTGTTCTCACGTCACAGGGCGTATGCTGACTCGGTTTGTTTTTACGATGTGGCAGTAAAATCATAAACTTATTCGCGAGTGTTACGTAATTGTACGTGCTTCTAAATTTTTAATGTCATTTATATTTGTTACATTTGCACTCTCTAACTTAGCGTTGATATAATCAACCATTATCCTGCCGAATTCCTGTAACAAGTATTATCAGAATTTGTGAGCAGTTAGGGAGCAGTTGATGCTACGTGTAAACGGAACAATGTAGACCAACATTCACGAATGTGCAAGCTAATGATGTTCTGCAGTGTTCGTAACTGTAGCTTTAAGCCATGTATTAGAGAAGAGCTACATAAGTCAATTTGCATAAAGCCGAAAACAACGGCGTAAGATTGCATGCAAACCTGCTACATAAGTAAATGTTGCATAAAGCCGAAAACAATGTCGTTAAGCTTGCATGCAAACCTGCTACATAAGTAAATGTTACATGAAGCCGAACACAATGTCGTTAAGCGTGCATGCAAACCTGCTACATAAGTAAGTGTTGATAGAGCCGAATACAACGGCGTAAAGCTTGCATGCACACCTGCTACATAAGTAAATGTTGCATGAAACCGAAAACGAAGGCGTAAAGCTTGCATGTAAACCTATTGTGAATTTAAAACTTATCACATACATTTATTTATAGTTTTTGTTGGTGCATGTTTGACACAAAAGAAATCACATATTGTCGGCAGACATGTTTATTTGTAGAGACAATGTGAATTTAAAACCTATCATACTTTTATTTACAGTTTGTGTTGGTGCATGGTTGACTAAAAAACAACTTTCTTATTGTCGGCCGACATGTTTATTTGTAGAGACCTGTTCAATTCATGTTCAAATTTAAATAACTATGATAATTTATCAGGATACAGTTTGACTATTCTTATCTGTAACATATCAATAATAATCACATATTTGACATAGAGATTATTAGGAACAAATGCGATGACTGATCGTGACCTGTATTTCTTCACGACAATCTAGAGAAAGAAATGGCAAGGTGCAAACGGTTCGTTCGCGTATATACTTACTAGAGTAGTATGTCATATCCTTACTTCTTGTAAATTGTTTATTGTTTCGGATTTATCAAGATCGTCGTAAGATAGTTCAGCTCGTTGAAAATTAGGATTAACATGTGTATCATTAACCAGCACAAAGACAAAGACATGTTGCACGAATTCAATGTAACGATACCAGCTGAATGTTTGTCTACGAGCTATCTTCTTAAACTCATAAAAGCATAATTTGCATAAAGATTCACATGAAAGGAGTATTATAATGTAATGGTGACCATAAAATCAGCTGCCATCAGCACTTCTAATTAACTCAAACATTAATTGCCCAGTGTACGTGCAGTATATTGCGAACAGGGAGTATTACTTTTAAGCCTTGGCGGTTGCCTCTACCACATCGACTATTAAAGCCACACACCTGATACTTGGACAAATAACATTACTGCTTTGAATTAATTAGATCATGATTTTGCGGTTTTAAGCAATATTTTATTTAAATCACAGCGACAATACACGTGACCATGACCCTGGGTCTCTACAATAATGACAATGATGTCGGTACCTACCATACAAAAACAAAACTAAAAATCAGACACGGGTTAGTGAAAATTTAAAACTATATGAGTAAGTAGATTGTGGAGTATGGAAACATTGTTTTTAATGTCTATCTTGGCAGGCTGAAACTTAGAGAATATGTTTATGCCGTCTTCTTGTTTGAACGTCCGTGATGCAATTCACATTTTGACTTAATTAATTACGATATTTGCTAATTGGAAGACAATCGATTGTGTATCTTCTTAAGATATCTTTCTTCTATCGATGACAATATCTGACAGATTATAACTTCAATGAACATATAAAGAATTAAAAGTACATGCATCATTTAAGTCGAACCCTTTTTAAAATCAGATCCAATTATTAAAATATTGCATGTGTGGTTTAAAGACAGATACGTTCGTGCTGAAAGTTAAGACCCCGGATGGTAATGCGGTTTCATTGTCTGTCCTAACACCTTCCAGACCGTGTTTAATGATCCAAACGTATTACCAGACAGTTGCGACTGCAACGTCTAAACCCTTTCTCACATACAACACTTCTACAATAGGCGGCTTAGGAAACATTTCGGCGAAAACACATTGACAATCTAATAATGAAAGAGTAATCAGTGTATGCAGGTGAAAACATTGTGGTTAAGAGATACCTTGCCCAATTTGCGCAACAACTCCATTTACCACAGGGTCTTTTGAAATCCAAAGGTCGTCTGATGTACAAGCGTTTATATGCGTCTGTGTGTGGAGAAGGATTAGGCTGTTAAAGGTTACATAACTTAACGTGCAAAAGAGTTGAACATCCTTCCCTTTTGTCAAGCGTTCTTCCGACGTCTAATACACTACCGAAATGTACAATATGATAATTAGGAAAACCAAGGTACCACCAGATCAGAATGACTACACCCATTTATATCTAACTGTACAAGGACTATTCCTTTTTATATATTAAAGGAAATTATGTGTAGATAACATCGACTTTCTGAATTGTTTACGAGTACGGAAGGAAAAAAAGTATTATACCAAACGGTCAAAGGTGAGATGATGGATGCATCTACGGTGACTGTGATGCTGCAGATAAAATTCTTCCAAATGCAAAAAACGAAACTTAAACGTTGATGAAATTACTTGTCTGTCTCCTCGAAGAAAACTTCTGGTGGGTATTTAGTTTGGATGACTTGTTAACAATAGTTTGGAATGACCTAAATCACCGCTTACGAGTTTCGGTCGGATTAAATGGTATCTTAATGAAAAACGATACTGGGGTACCATGCAATGTTTTAAAATAGAGTGACAAAGATATTTTAAAAGAAAGTTATGGATAGTAGGATATTTGATCTGTCATTGATAGTCTCGTGATTGGGTTTTGGTTCGAATAAATTTACATTACCAGTAAGAATTAAACTTTGAAACCGTAGTGGTATAAACATTAACTATTAAACAACTTTCAAATTTTCAAAGTAAATTTGATGTTGATATTTTTTTTTAATAAATCTTTTTTTTATTCGTCTGATGCATAACTAAAGCCAAAGTCAAGTATCATCAAACTGTTCGATCGTCGAGTCAAAGTCCTGTTTTTTGTTATATAGTCCTTGCTCGTGCGTATACCTTGTATGTATTTTAACAATTTAACGTTTCGATTTTAAACCAGAGTATCGTGCTAGCATCGAAAGGTAATTTATCATTTCTATATTCACAAGACACCACAGAGTGTGTGTTTATGTCATGGCCATTACATACTTGTAATTATGTCATGGTGAATAAATGTGTTTAAACTAAAGCTTTTGTCTTAGTGTTACGAATACGTTGATTATTTTAGAAACGTTTGAAATACATGCTGAACAAATTTAAGACAAAGACATTGTTCTCTTCCAAATAGTCACAAAGTTTAATTGTCGAGTAAGGGCCTGACCCAAGGGTGTATAAACATGTATTGAAATCGAAAGAAAGTGGTGTCAACGTGTATGGTTAAATACGTGATAATTTAGATGTTAAAATTAGATAATCAGCTCCGTTTTGTAGTATCTGAAAGGTATTGAAACCCACACCTTGTCTTGGTATTACATCTTGGTATCACATGGACGAGAAAGGGCCATGTTAAATAATAGAAACCCAGACCTCGATCGGAACAAAAGCATGTCTGATACTGGTGGGAAAGTAATGAGCACGATCATCTATTAAAGTGCCTTCAGTAATGTCTATTCCATTATCAAATTAATATTATGTGTGGGCAATGAATCGGTGAGTAGATATATGTAGTTATTTATCATATTGTTATCGTGATCTGTATATCTATGAACATTAAAAGGGCTCTAGTGATACTGAACTATATGCAACTTTAAACTCAACCGAGTCTTCGGTCTTCGCATTTAAGACTTCGACAGTTTTCGCATGATGCGGTTTAAGTCCTGCCGGTACAGCCAATTAGCATTTGGTCGTCAGAGATATGAGATACCGGAGAAGTTGATACGTTACAGACACAATTTAGAAGACGTTCGTGACCCAAATTTATTTTTCGTTACATGCATATTAACCCCAATGTCTATCTGTCTGCACGATTTGTCAACTTTCATTGAAATTGCATCAACTTAGCTTTTCTACTTTCCATTACGTTATATAGTGTATTTTATTATTTCAACACTTTGTTCAATCAGTATCATATTATATATATATATATATATATATATATATATGGTATTTAATCCGACTAGCATAGTAAACCAAAGATCAGCTAGCAAATGTAAAGATAGAATTGAACCCTTATTTTGGTCACGGAGAAATAGACTTTAAAATATGATGCAGGCAATAACATATGTCTAAGTTTCAATGCCTTGTCTTTCCAAGGAAGAAAGCAAATATTTTAAAACTAATATAACATATCTTCAACCTTTAAAAACAAAAGTTGCATAAAAGTCATTTGCGCAAGTATTTGTAGGACATGCGTTCGCGTTTGATCTAAAAGTATATTTAATACTTATGTTAAAATTGTAGTATCGAAAGTTAATGATTATTATTAATGTATCTTTTTACCAGTGTAAGAGGTGAATTTTCACAACATGGCGCGTCACAGTTGAGACTTTTTTCTTTAGCTCCATGTAAAATTGACCATGACAATGCCATGTTAAAATACGTTTTATTGTGGTCACATATGGTAAAAGAAACATATGCCAGGATCTTTATTCACCAACGATTCTAAATTCATTTCAGTTATATATGAGAAGGTTATTCTAAATGTCTTATGGTTTAAGCCAATCAAAAGTGTGTTACTTTGACAACTTAGAATTAGAACATGAATTGTATAAATAAATATTGGTGATCATTATTGGCCCCAGAGCAGTAGAATGTCCTTCTATTGAAGCTCTAATTCCAACATCATGTAAATACGAGTTAATCCCACGAGGTCTCTGTTGACACCATTGAGTGACAAGTCAAGAACGGAAGATGACACATGATAGGTGTGTGTACGGATGTTCGGATGTTACCTCACGTGACATTTGATACCAGACGACACGACTATATCTGTCACGTCTTGTAACCATGGAACTGAAAGTAACTACATTATGTTCTTTTATTTCCTACATTGTAAAACAGAATCATGCCATTATATAGTCATCCTTTTAAGAAATTGTTCATTGTATACCGTATTCAATGGCTGCTATGTCGCCAACATGATAATACCAGAAGACATCCACTTTAAACTGGATTCGATTCCGGCAGATTTACATCGCAAAAGAAAGCGCCCCCACCTTTAAGCCTTTCCCTCATACGACAATGTTGTAGCAGACGAATTTAAACATGTTTTGTCAAAACATAGAAAATCTCTATAATTAAATGGATAATCTATGACTAAAAATGAAAACATTGTGTCAAAAGGAGAAATTGCACGTTTTGTGCAATTACTTCTTTTGTCACTATGTTTTCAAAAAGCCGTCTGCTGCTGGGCGTCAGAAAGCGTCAATATGAGGGAAAGGGTTAAGGTAATACTCAACTGTGAAAGTTTGAATAAAATTGTGCGAAGTCGCAATCCTTCCTGAACGTAGACATGTATAATATTGATGTAAGCCATCTGAAAGAAACTGAAAGCTAGCTCTATAGCAATGCTGTATAAATATCCCCTTATATAAACACGTATCTTCATATTGTATATCTATGGGACAGATTACCTAACTACAGACTCCCCCTGAATGTGAAGATTCTTCTACGAATCATTTTAACTTACAACAACTACTACTGTTTCTCACATCACTGTAGGTTATAAACGTTGGGCGCCAATGTGACCCAGCTGGAAAGAAAGCTTGTTCCGGGGTGAACACGTCGCTATAGATGCTAGCTCTTTAGCAAGGCAGTATAAGTATATCCTTATTCAAACACAAAGATACATATTGTCTATCTACTGCATTGATATGACCCGGTGTTTTTGTCTGACACGATAAAGTTTGATGTAAGAGTTGTCTGTTGCAGGAAAGCCGACACCGATGTTTAGGATATCAGCAAAACCTGTTGAACAATCGGAGGACATCAATTTTCCCAACATTGTGTTTGTAATCCTAGACGTTCACTTTGTCTGACTAAGGATGAGAATAAAAACGTTCGGATGCTCTCATTGCAAGATGACCCCTCTCTTATTGTGTTTCGTCAAGATATTCAATGTTAGTTTTAATGCAATATCATCGTTAGTAAAACAGTAAAGGTCCTCTCAGTATATTTGTCGGACATTTACGTAATTCTATTGAATGCCGTTTATACTGCACCTTTCTGTACCTGTATAAATGCCATTATTACATATTGATATTTTTAAAAAAGAATTGACGACAATCACAATCACAGTAACGGCTTTATGACGAAATGAATATAATTGAGATAGAGAAAATGCATTCAAATGTATGTTTTGTAATATATTTCTAGTGTGTGTCATTATTATAATACAGCTTATTATATTCCCTTTTCAATCCTCAACTATTTTCATGTTGAGGACGGACAAAAGCTGTTTGATATGTGCAGGTTAAACTTGTTTCGAACGTGCAACAAATTCGCAACAGACCACTTCTTTGAAAACGTTAAAAGTAACATATCATTAAATGAAAGCATGGAGTTGCAAATGGATAGATTCCTCAATATGGCCAATTGATAATTTGGCAACAATGTGTTCAAAGGTCGCCTGCTGCAGGACCGAAAAACTGCATAAGCATGGTGGAATGTGCTTACACGTATCTTGTAAAACACCGGTAGGTGATAAACGCTTATCGACGTCTAGCAATGAGATTTAGACCTACCGTTATCGAATGAATCAACGAAATCCCAAACGAACGTGAACCCTTATCCTGCTAAATTCATAGCACTGGTTTCATCATTCTTGATTTTACCATTGAATAACAATTTATTAGAATTTATAATGTAGAAGCAAGCACTGTACGTCAAGAGTATTTTCCTGGTTCTCATCGTTCGCAAGTGCTGCTGAAAGTAGTTTCGTTAATAGTTGAAAACATTGCTCCGGGTAGCGTAAATCGAATAAGAGTTCAGGTAGTTTGATAATAAATATGTTGCAATAAAAGAAGAAGACAACAATGCATGATTGTTACACATAGATAAATTATGCTGCATCATCAACCTGTCTGGTATCGTGTTACGGGTTCAGGCTGGTGGGTGTGAAGTATGATATGACACCCGGGAAATGACGACGTACGGATTGGTATGCTATTATGACACGTCAAGCGGTAGGTATTCACTTATAAATGAGCGTACCTTTTATTTCAACTATTTTCGTATTTTAGTTTGCATGAGTTTTACTTATAATTTTACTAAGGTTAAGGTTGTGTATTCCAGCCGTGCGCTGTATAGGCATTGCAACAGTATGCTATGCGTGCAAATTTTGTTTGTATTTGGGTTTTTTTAAACCGGCTACGTTTAACTAAATCGAAACGAGTTTTCATAGTTAACGTAACCGTTGTATACCCAGTCCAAGAGAAAGTAGACTGCAAGTATGGACATACATTCCTTACTGAGTATGTTAATTGATTCATGAATATCAATCAATCCCCATTTAAATTGAACGATCTTTTTGCCAACATTGCAAGTTGTTTCTACATTATTGGCATGTACTCTAATTTAGGCAAGTCATGTTCGCTGTTTGTCTTAAATTATTCTCTAGTATGTTCTTATATGTGAACTATTAGAAACGATCGATTTATTGCAATATTGATATATCACGTCGAATTGGTAGATATTTAACATATTAAACGCCTGAAAGGTCGTGTACTTGTATGGTTCTAGTAAGTCAATAGCAATGTTTTATCGAATCTGGCGCTGACAAAACTAATAGAATATAACGATATGACGTCACTCAGGTTCAAATCACACAAACTCTCGAAGACGATTTCGAGAGAGAATGAATAAATAACTTTCGCTGAATATTAATGAATGAGGATAACGACACTACGTCAATCTAATATTACAAACTGGACATTTATTCTCAACACCCCTTGAGAAGGTGTTTTGTCTGACGATTTATGAAACGTCAACTGACCGTTATATTAAGTAATAAACGCCGAGATCTGTTTTCAAATGACCACTTTCACCCTCCACGTTGAAGAGCAACGGACCGGTAAAATTGTTAGATGATTTACTAATAACACTCTAGACGGGATATATTAGCGGTCTGACCTTTGTCCAGTATTGTGTGTCCAGTTTGACACCGGGACCAGCGGGCCCTGGTCCCGCCCCTTTTGTAGCATGTGACACAATGTTACCAAAAATATTACAGCCCCGACATTAAATAAATGACTCGCGAGTTTTCCAAGTTTAGTTATTGTTATACAATGCACACAGGAATTCAAGATTGGACTACAACTGCACTTTAAGTTTCCAGTCATACATTCATTGCACCTTCGATACATGTAGGTGTGCGAACAGTTAAGGTTTTACAATACCAAAGGTTCGTGTGTACCACGTTCACTATTAGCACATTAATCGGGTGCCTTATATAGTGGCGCTGCGATAAACAGAGACTATTACGTGTTTGGAAGAAAGCGGTTGTCAACTGAACAATTACAGAATATCAATGTGACTTTAATTGGTTTCAAAGGAATCGGGTTCCTCTTTCTGTTGCCATGGGATATCATTGTCTTGGAGGGCTGTCGCGAAGTTTTATAAAAAAAATGCCAGATGTATGTCAAAACATATTGAAACCCTTGCTCTTTGGATTTGAATGGTCAGAATAGGTTTAATAGGTGATGTACGTGTGAGTCTAATTTATCGATATTATAATATATTTAAGGCAATGTGAACATGCAGGCAATGTAATTAAACGGTATCGCACGGTATATTGTTGTCAAATCGTTCCGTTAATTTATAAGACAATTGAATGAAACAAGAAAACGACTCCTGGAATAAAGAGTGACAAGAGGCTACAATATAATTTAAATCTGTTTAAACCTCCGTTTCCATTCTATAACATTTCAGTTAAGATACTCTATTCATTGTTATTTTATGTCATATCACGCTTTTCTTGTAACTTCTTTTAAACCGACCCCTGTCATAACATTTGTGGAATATGAGATAATGACACTATAATTGTTGTTAAGTTTTGACAGCAATTTTATTAGATGTAATTTTCCGTTTAAAAGAACTCTTGGTTTAACCATGTTGTGCCTTAACGTTACAAACCCGTTCTGGCTTCTAAATGATTATTTATGTCCGAATCATTTTCTTTACCTTACACATTATTGACGGAATTATTTTTATTAGAAAGATCTTTTCTTATTTCATATTTATGACATGGTTATTGTTTAAATAATGTATTCTGCTTACTCTTACGGTTTTGACTTTGAAATAAAAAAAATCTTAATTTATTAATTTATTATCATTGGTGTTGATTTGTGTTTATTATACTTATTACCTGATAGATATCTGTAAACATATTTCTCAGCACGGATACCTGTATAAGTATAAGTATAAGTAAGTATAAGTATAAGTATAAGTATAAGTAAGGTATTTTAAAAGATGTAACACATACCTTTTATTAGATATTTACTCTACGAATACGTTCCATTAATATCAATAATTTGTACTTATAGTATAAACACATATTTTGTCTAGATTCCGAGCGTATGTATGTATGGATATTTACGCTACATTGTCGTCGTTTTAAACTTGAATGGTGTTTTAATCCGCTTTCAACAGTAGTTTAGTTATACGACGTGTCATGGGTTAACTACCAGTACTACCGGTAATATTTATCCTGACGGAAACTCTAACAACTACACAAGGGAGACGATGAACAGCATCGGTTTAAAACTCAACTTAATACATTTGTTTATCCTTCATCACCTATCAATTGAACTCTTAAACCAAAGATATATGCCTAACATAAATCGTGTCTCCAGCTACACAATTGAGCCGTCTCCAGAGAAAACCAACACTATGACATCTGCGTAATGTATCGACCGAGATCAGCATGTGCAGTCCGCGTAGACTAATACGGGCCGACACATTCCGTCTCAGGGGGATAGAGGTAATGCAATTCACAGGGGGCGGAAAGTGTCTGTCCGGGTTACCCTGCGTGGCATGCTTAGACTGATCCGGGTCCACAATGTTGGCTTTCTCGCGGAACGGCTCAATTGTGAAAAGTAGAGTTTTTCCCATGACATGGCACCAAATACAGTCATAATGCTAGATCGAGCGCTCAAATCTGTTCCAGTCATTGTTAATCTTCTAAACAATTCTGAAATCATTAACATTTAAAGCCATTGTAACGAACAGATCGGGTAAAGAGCTACACCACATCCGCGGATGGCGAAGATATCAAAACAGTTCGATGCCATTGAACTTTCATCTCATCGCGGATGAATACCTTTTGTTATGTAACCGCGTTACCGTCCGACGTCCTTTATGTATATTCAGATGTGACCGATAAACTGACAAATGCATTACAAAATGTTTTTGTCAACTGTTGTTTCATGGTAGTCATGGTAACTTTGTGGCATCTGCCTTCGCCAAACTGCTATTTTTATGTTGTTTTCTGTCGTTTTTTAAGGCGAAGAATCGGTAATTAAGCTTGAAAAATTGATTTAAATTGCCAGATGTTCTCGAATGATAGTTTTGCAATTGTTTCTTTACGCGTCTAATCTGTCTCGGCAGGTTTTTGTGATGCGGTAACACCCTTCCATCACGAGACAGAGGCTTCAGAATGGAACTGTATTTTACGCGTTTGTCGTACGATATCCTCTGTTGTTATTCAATGTACACTTTAACTATTCGTCTCAATGGGACGACTCTTTTGAATACCCACAACATAGGGTTTAGAGGTCGAACAACGATTTAAGTACATGTTATACGTCACATTTTCTAGAGTCGTGGTAACAATAATCTGGCATGTAGAATTACGTTGTGGTTTTAATTTAATCCTTTCCCACAAACAACAAATCTGCAGAAAACATAGTGATAACAACCTACCAAATCTCCATGAAATTAGATTAATTAGTAAATAAAAGTGAAAACATTGTGGCCAAAGGAGAAATTGCACGTAATGAGCAATGATTTCTCCTTTGGCCTCAATGTTTTCAAAAGTCGTCAAGATGCGTCTACATGTGGGAAATGGTTAAGGGAAAGAACAAGACAACACATAAACCATACGTTGCTTGTAAACGGTACTGAGCTTGTGTCCCAGAATGGTATTGGCATAAATGGTATATTTCTTCATTTACAACCTTTAATAATATCCTATTTTTAGTTTGTTCTTTTAACATACGGTCCAAGGAATTAAATGCGTCCTTTTTCAGAATGTTTCTTTCGGGGGCTGTTGTTGATATCCCTTAGCTTTAGATGCATTCATACCTCTGTGTTTATATATATATGATAATGCAGAGCCATTTTTTTCTAAAACCAAATATGTTGTTATAAACATTAAACTTTGACATTGTTGATAATAATATAATTCTTTACAATAGTGTATACATCCGCACGAAAACAACCGATACTAGAATTAACATATTCGTAAACAACGTATGATCATGGACGAGTTAAGGGTAATCTATGAAATAACCAGGGTTTAATTACAATCATATCATGAATACGAAATTAGATTTAAAATTGACAGGTGGAAAAGGTCTTCTGAAAATGTGTTTCATTCTAAATATTGTTTTCACTGTCTAGGCCGAAAGTTGTAAGGCATTTTCCCCTTTGATTGCGTCTCATTGAGTACTAATCAGCTGGCGACAAGATTAAATAAAAAGGCAGGTTTATTCTACTGTTTGTGACTTTAAACATGTGTATGAACATATAACCCTTTCCCACATAGAATACATCTGCAGCAGGCGACTTTAAAAACAATTTAATAAACATATATAAATATGTTTGCCCCACACTGTTTTCGAAAGTCGTCTGCTGCAGAGGTATCAGAAAGCGTCTATAAGTGGGAAAGGGTTTAGAAACATTTCAAAAATCGTGAATTAAAATACAAAACAGATTGAAGATTAATTCTGCGGAATATGTAATACTATAATAACAAGGATATGTCCTTGGAGACTGAAAACAACCCATCATACAATAAATCTGAAGCTGTAGATTTTGAAAACATCCAGGCAAAATGTAGAAAACTCTGTCAATGGAAAATTTAGGAATCATTATTAAATATAGTTGAAAAAGTTTTATGCAGAATGAGAAATTACTCACGATGAGCAATTAATTCCTTTTGACGAAATTCAGTTTAATTTCGTCATTTTATTTCCAGCGTAAGAGTAAGAATGGAATTACATTTTAAATTGTAGATAAATCATGACTTGTACGCAGGACGTTTAGCAACCAATCACTCAGCTCTTCGGCGTTTTTTGTTAGATTGCTTGCGCATCTTAACTTCAATTCGTTACAATTAAAACATAAATAATTATGTGATTTACATAAATATGAAACACTGAATCATATGTTGTTAATGGCAGAATAGGAATTGTTCATATAGGAAATATACTATATTAACTTGTTAAAACTGGCTTCCACTTTTGGCGCTCATGATTGCCGGGATATCATTACGACTGTCGATCTGGTTTTAGGATAAGGTACAGGTTCACAAGAATCGCCGTGGTATAACTGAAATTCTGTGAATGATGAGGTTGCGTCAATATGTATATATAGTAATAGTTATTAACCTTTCCCAATATGCATACAAATCTGCAGCAGACGACTTTGAAAACATACACAAATATAGGCGAACTCTTGAAATGAAGGTATTATTATTGGACAGAGTTTTTAATAGTGTTGCGATTGAAGACACTGGAATGTATTTTACTTTACCGAAACGAAACTATAGTAAGTCACCAAACTCCTTTCTCACAAACAGACGCTTTCTGACGCCTCTGCAGAAGACGATATGTGTAGATGTTGTGGCAAACGAGGAAACTGATCATAGTAAGCAATTTCTCCTTCTGCCACAACGTTTTCAACTATATCAAATAATATTAATTTCATTTATAGGTAACTTCTATATTTACAAAGTCGAAGATTTACTGTATCTGGGAAAAGGGGATACATATTGTCGTTATTCCAATGAAAAGTTAAACGTTAGATTAGCCGTCACGCGAGAAAATCAGCATTACTCAGCCTGTGCAGGCTAATCCGGGCCGACACATTCTGTTTCAGGGAGTAAGAGGTATAGAGTAAGGATTCTTGAAACAGAAAATCCACAGGAGGCGAAAAATATTTCCTGGTAAGCTTAGGCTGAGTCGGGTCGTTATCGACATTTTAATAATATGTTATATTTTTGCTTTCATAAGTTTTTTCTTCTTTTTCTATTATTGCAAAACTGAAATTGCGACACTTTTGAGTTTTAGAACATCTAAGCAGTCTGATCGGTATCTTCACTGTTCGGCATCTGGGCGTACATGTACATGCATTGTAGATTATTCTGGAGAACGTCAGTGGTCAATGTCAGTTTATTTAAGTGTTAAATTTCATGAAAAATGACATTTATTTCAAAACCTTCTCCACATGTTGGTTTTCGTATGATCCGGCCTCCTAACTTTTTAATTATTATGTGAGGCAGGATATGTATGTAACGGGGGCAATTTTCTCTGTACAAAACCATATGGATTTACGTACGACCTTCGTGGTGGGGAGTCGTTAGGGTCAAGACAAATTGATGTCAGTAAACGGTTAGAATTACGTTCGCTTAATATTACAGCCGTGTCGTGAACAAATATAAACATTGGTAAAATGTATATATAAAAGAAACCTGTCTGAAGTATATTTGAAACAAACCGATGATTAGTTTTATAAATAAAATATATGATCTGAGATTAAAGCATCATGGGCAATTATTTATCTGTATATAATGATTACAATTATGCACTTAAAATTAAACACAAACGCACGTCAAAGTATCGACATTGTAACAATATGCTATAGTCATGATTTCTCATCAAAAGCTTGTATTTATTATTTCCTTATATTTTTCTTCTTTTTCTGTTAGATCTACTGCAAATATCAAATTGCAACGCTTTTGTGTATTAAAATATCATTCAAATTTTGAATAAAAAATCCATTAGTAAGGTTGGAGAATTCAGGAACTGACTGGAAACACGGGTCAATCTACTCATCTAGACCGTTTGATACATGTAAATCACAGAACTCTTTTCTGTCTGACACGGACCACGTCGAGCCCCGGAATGTAAACGTATATCTGTCCAGACCGTCCGTCCATTGTCAAAGATACAAGATAAGAAGGACAGAACGGGCGATATTAATGTCTGACAATTTGTAAAGACAGGTTAAAACGGTGTCAACTCAATAAGAAACATATAATTACATGTCACAAACTCTACTTATCCGTTTACCTTATGCGATGATTTTAGTGGTATAGAAGTATCTGATTTGGAATCAATTTGAAGGAACGATGAAGGACGTCCGATAATAATAACACATTGATAATGTTACCGAATTTAAAACATTGTGGGAAATATATGGGAATCTAAGGAATTGATACTTTTCATTATGTGATTCGGTTTTATTTTTGAAATATTTTCCTTAGCAAGTCTGTCCATGGTCGTCTGTGACGTTTTGGGTCGTTGAATATACAACCTTCATGTTAAAATTATCATTCTCCATAATCTCATTAAAACAAGACATACACCCTCTTGCTCGTATAGAGATCTGATGGTCGTCTCAGATTGTCGCTTACCAAATGTTTCGGTATATAACAGGTAAGACAACCTTTAAGAATAAACGATAAAGAGAAACATTACATAGTCTAACTATAAAGTAACTGTTATATAAGATGTCAACCCACCAACGATATGACAGCTACATGTACTAACTATAAAATAATTGCTGTTTTTAGATGTCGGACCTACAAAAATAGTACAGCTACTAACTATAAAGTTATTGTTATATAAGTAGTCAACCCACCAACTATATTACAGCTACTAACTATAAAGTTATTGTTATATAAGTAGTCAACCCACCAGCAATAGTACAGCTACTAACTATAAAGTAATTGTTATATAGGTTGTCAACCCACCAACTATATTACAGCTACTAACTATAAAGTAATTGTTATATAAGTTGTCAACCCACCAACTATATTACAGCTACTAACTATAAAGTAATTGTTATATAAGTTGTCAACCCACCAACTATA
>JAUELF010000009.1:398943-410957 GCA_031471495.1 Clinocardium nuttallii
TGGGTAAACAAACCAGTACTAGGCTAGAAAATGTGCCTTGCCCAAGGGCACTCCACCATGACCGTAGTGCCGTGACTAGGGATCGAACCCGGGACACCCGGTTTCGAAATCTCCGACCACAGCGGATTCCTCAATGTACTGATGATCTTTCATAAAGGCTAGATGAAATATGTGTCCTCTTGTGCCTTCACAAGGATTTTCGAAAATTAAGCAGGGTGACCTGGTTTTTGACCCCATATGACCTATTTTCCAACCTGTCTGGGATTTGATGGAGATAAATGTTTTGATAATTTTATATAAAAACATTCTAAAATTTGACCTAGTGACCTAGTTTTTGACCCCCCATGTGACCCACTTTTATACCTGCCTGGGATCTGATGGAGATAACTATTCTGATGACCTTTGATTGAATGAAAATTGAGGGTCATAGAGAGTGAATTAGGTTTTTCTCAAAATTTGACCTAGTTACCATATTTTTAACCCATTTAATCCAGTTAATAATTTGACCGAGATATTAGTTCTAGTGGACATTACTCTGGTGCTTTTGAGACAATCTTAGAAAAACATGCGGTCTGATATTTCCCTATGGTGGTTAACATTTCCATATAGTGTTAATCATATCCACCCTACCCTGCCTTAGATAATGCTTTGGACAGACAGAAGGATGCAGGAACAGCGAAAACCAATATCCCATCCACCTTTTGGTGGGGGCTAAAAAAAATTGTTTTTCCTTTTCACAGAAAATTTTCATCAGTAATCTGCTATCAAATGTTAACTATATCATGTTAATGGTTATATGCACATCTTCCTCAAAGTAAATGTTTTCATTGCTTCACATTCCTACAGACATTCAATCTTATGTGATTTAAACCATGTTTCCTATAAATGGGTTAATGAAATACAACATCATGATGCAACATTCGGTTGAAATCATTGTCATTTGTACAATATACACTTGGGCAAAAATTAAATACCTCGAAAAATACACATATGTATATTCTGTAAAATATCTATATTTAAACCAATTTCCGTATACAACATATATGCAGCAGATGACCTTGAAAACATCTTGATAAAATTATTTAAACTCTCTTTAAATGAAAGGTTAATTGTTAAATAGAGTGGAACAGTCTGGCAAAAGGAGAAATTACTACTTCTGTCACAATGCTTTCAATAGCCATCTGTTTCAGAGGCATCAAAAGTCATCTGCTGCTAATTGTGTTTGTGTGTGGAAAAGGGTTCACCTTCCATTCTAAATTAATTCTTATTCAAAATTTGAAAAAACTCTAAATTCAAAAGTAACACAATTTGGATTAGCCTTTTAGAAACGTTTTGAATTTATTATTAGAATAAAAAAGATAAAAAAGATAATTAGTTTGATTGGAGAACTTGATCTCTGGTAAATTTTTGTCATTTTTTTGTAAAGATGTTCTAATTACTTTTCAAGCCTCATTTTATTTATATACAATCAATAAGCTTAGTATTCAAATTGTGTGTGATCCTTAACTTTTGCAAAAGTGTATACATCAGGAACCTTTTGCATGCCAAGGAAAGGAAAATAACTCTTACCATTATTGGAGTCAAAATGATCAGGGACAGTTCCCTCCCCTTCGATAATCCTCAATTCCTCTGTAGAAACGACAGGCGACTTCTTCATGGAATTGATCTGCCGTTTGGTGTGTAACATCTTCTGCAAGATAGACATATTAGACATGACAAACAAAAAAAGACATATCACACACATCAGACATGACAAACAAAATATACATATAAGACATGGAAAACAATATGAAAAGCAAAATTCACATATCAGACATGACAAACAAAATACACCTTAAACCTAAAACATTTAGTTTTATTAATGCTTTTAAACTAACTTAACACTTTTCTCACGACTCACGTACAGAGTGTGAATGGGTTTAAGAGTTATATTTTATGTAGGCAAACATTGAAGGATCTAGTGAGACAGTTTATACATGCCAAGACTCACACCTGTCTTCTTTGTTCAGAAATGAAACAAGAACCCAAAGCATCAGACAAGATCAACCCTTTTTCACATACAACAAATGCACAGCAGACGCTTTTGAAAACATCCAGCAAAAACACAGAAAATCAACTTAAAATGTATGTATTATAACTGAAAAGAGTTGAAAACGTTGTGGCAAAAGAAGAAATTGCTCATTTTGAGTAATTTCTACTCATGTCACAATGTTTTCAAAATTCGTCTACTGCAGATGCGACAGCATGCGACTACATGTAGGAAAGAATTATAATATTTCTTAGTATTTAATCACTTTTCTGTCGTATAATTCTCATGACTTGCATTTCCTTGTTTAACAGTATTTACAAATTGTTTTCTAGAGTTCTAAAGTTAAAAGTTACAGAGAGTTGCATACCTTTTGGAAATACTCTTCATCATTAAAGGTAATTTTGGCATTACAGGATTGTCTGATTCCAGATCCATATTCAGGAGTCTCCTCTTTATCTACAATAAATATAAATTGAAGAAATTAACATTTTCCCGCATACAGACGCTTTACGACACCTCTGCAGCAGACAACTTTTGAAAGTATAATGGCAAGAGGAGAAACAGCTCATAATAAGCACCTTCTCATTTTGCAACAATGTTTTCAATTCTATTCAATTATTTTACTTTACTTTACAGATGCTTTCAAAGTTGTATACAGTGGATTTGTTGTATGTGGGAAAGGGTTAATAGAAAGTAATGTGAAGTAAGAACATATGAAAGAATTCTTTTGAGTATTTTCGCCTTCACTCACAATCTCTGAAAGTTCTTGGCTGCAGACGTGTTATGATTGTCCACTTGTATTTTATATTTAACCTTTGCTTGCTCATATATATATCTGATTATTTGCCTCACACTTTTTTTTGTCAGATCGTCGCTAATCAAATCCTTGGATATAAAACAGGTAAGAAATGCCATATGAATAAATATATAAATATATAAAAGATATAGAGAAGTGGTGATTGGCAAGTGCTCTGATTGTACAGCATGGGGCGGTTTGTTAAATTGTGCAAATTTCATTTAACATAAAAACTCACAAGCGTACAAGTGTATAAGGTCATTTCAAGACGACCCTTTATGCTAGATAGCCACTTCAATATATATACAGCAAAGTATTTTGGTCTAATTTAAATGAGATTGGTATTGCCCAAAGCATAGTTTTGTTTTGTCTTGTTGTTTCTATGGTGTTGAATGCTGCTTTCAACAATGTTTCAGTTATATATCACGGAGTTTCTTGGGTGTTACCAGTAAGTGCTACTGGTCTATTTATCCTGAAACTGTTGAGTCAGTCGTTATATCTTACTCCAAAATCCTGAGCTCCAAGGAGGGAAAGCCATTATTACCATTTTATTTTAAAAGTTGAAGGTATGACTCGGCCGGGGATCGAACCTGCGACCTCAAGCACCCGAGGTGGAGACACTCTACCACTACACCAACAAGGCGGTCGAAAACAACAATGAAGCTATCACATACCTGATAATATTGCTTGTACAGCTACTCGGAGGTAACCTTTCACCTCTCCTTTTTCACTCACTATGGCAACACGATGGGTCAATGATACAGGATAAAACAGGTTACTCAGATAAACAAACGTTCTGAAATTGGTTATAAAAACTTACATTAACGTTCATCTCTTACACTTATCCTGTTACTGCCTTCACACATACGTCTAATATACAGCAGACAACTTTGAGAACATCTAGATAAAATAAAGTAATCCTATTCTCTTTTTTAAAATGGTTTCGAAACATTAACAAACTTTCTTTTATTTTATATACAAAGTATGATCACATGATTATAAATATTCTAATAAGAACGTTCTTGTGTGACTTATACATACTCAGTGAGATGATTCTGCTGAGTACCGACAGCATAGGTTTTAATGATTGCTAACAGAGATATCGTGGAAGCAAGACCTGTTTACTCCTCGTTATCTAGTCGTCTGATTATATGTAATATTTAAGACATGCTTACCTGCCAACTAGTCTAAACCAAGGGAACCTGTCATAGAAAGGGTCGGTTCCTGTCATAGAGTTATAGTTTTGTTCTGGGGAGGTGGGGGATAGTTCGGCTTCATTATGGTACATCTCCCGCATCAGCTCTAGTCGCTGTCTGTAATAACAATCAAATCATCAACAGATTAACAATTTCTCACATATGACAAATCTGCAGCAGACAACTTTGAAGTCATCTGGGAAAAAATATGGAAAATCTCTATAAATGGAAGTATGTGTGTTATTATTGAATGAAGTTGAAAACCGTGTGGCAAAGAGCAAAATTTCTCATAATGAGCAATTTCACCTTTTGCCACAATGTTTACAAATGTTGTCAGCTGCAGGGTTGTTAGAAAGCTCCTGTATGTGATAGGGTTTACAATTTCATACATACATCAAATCTGGCAGCAGACAAGTTTGAAAACATCTTGGCAAATATATGGAAAATGTCTTTAAATGGAAATATAACAACTGAATTCAGTTGACTAACTAGATGCCCACAGGCAACATGTCGAGCCTGCTCCAAAAGTTTAATCACAGACATACCCGGCTCTAGCTTTTCCGGGGACTCATAACAGAAAATACAAAAATACACGGAAACCATGGAAAAAATTAACATGGAATTTAATGTTAAAATGCGGAAATGCTGGAAATGTGTCCGAAGACTCTGGGGTCCCGGAACCATTCCAGTGTGTCCATGGAACCGTTCCGGGGTGTCCATGGAACTTTTCCGGGGTTTCCATGGAACTTTTCCGGGTTGTCCATGGATTTTCCGGGTTTTCCACATAAATGTCCTGGAATTTCCATGGAAAGTGTCAGATTATCCCTGGAAAGTTGTCCGAATACTCCTGGGATTTTCCATGGAAATTGGTAAGAGTCCCCGGAAAAGCTACAGCCGGGTAGTGCTCTTCCATGCAATTTCAACACAGACTGACAAATAGTTGACCTGATAGCAGTTAATTAAGGGCCTAGTTAATTATGCCTCAAAACTCAATATACAAGTGAGAAAGGGTTAAAAGATAACAGTCTCCTTTTTTTGCGAAATTGGTTTTCACTTCTGCCATCATCACTGCATCATTGTGAACATGACATTGTGTGCCCTTTCTTACATTCCTTTTGCACAAATGCATAAAATGCATACCAGTAAACATTTCTTCAAACGTACTAATTTGTTCCATATTAAATGTATTTTAAAACTACACTGCATTTTTTTCTTACTTTACCTTTTATTTCAATGTGGATATCAAATATCCCAAAATTTAAATTAAAATATACTGTATACTGTATAATTTTTTCAATTGCCTGACAAAGTTAACTATTTTGAGCTTTTTTTCCAAACTGTTGCGCTTCTCACATTGAAATAAAAAGAGCCACAGTTAACTACAAATGCATAAAATACTATCAGAAACAGATGAGGCATTTAATGAAAATAAAGTCCTGAGGGAGGACATTAGGTACAGAATAATGGCACTCAATGAAAATTCAGATAAAAAACATAATTGAATATCAATCCGTCATTTTCTGCCTTAAAACATCTAATAGAATAAATAAAAATTACTTTAAAACGAAGACATAATCAAAGGAAAAACAAAAACAAGTGAATTCGCTGAATTGAGATCTTCTACCTTAATAACCTTTGTAAAAGAATGTTTGGACCAGCAGGTACTAAACTTGTGTGTTCACAAGGTTTTTTTCTAAAATTTGACAAATTTACCTAATTTTTAAATCAACATGACCCAGTTTCCAATTTGACTGGGGTTTAGTGGTGATGCATGTTCTGATGATTTTTTTTTTAAAAATTGGATGATAAATGTGGACGCTAATGTGTTCACAAGGTTTTTCTAAAATTTGACCTAGTTTTGGACCCAATATGACTCAGTTTTAAAGCTGACTGGAATTTGATGGAGATGAATGTTCTGATGATTGTTCATGAAGATAATACTCTGATGAATCCTTGATATGAGTTAATGGAAATATATGGCTTCTAGAGTGTTCAGAAGGTTATTCTTAAAGACCTAGTGACCTAGGTTTAAACCCCACACGGCCCACTTTACAGTTTGACCAATATAATTATGTTGAAGATGAAAGTTCTGATGACCCTTTATGAAGATTGGATGTTCAATAATTAGGACCTGTAGAGGTTACTCTGATCCCTGTATATAATTTCAAACATCACCATATTACATAAATATATGTCAATACATTCAGAAATGAAAAAAAAAAAGTGTTACATAAAAACAAACTGAAAACCTGAAATTAGGAAAGAAAAAGGTAAATCAAAATTAAATAAATATCACATACACCTAGAGCTGAATTAACCCTTTTCCACTTGTAGACGCATTTTTAAGCATCTGCAGCAGACAACTTTAGAAAACATTGTGACAAAAGGAGAAATTGCTCAAAACCAGCCATGTATCCTTTTGCCACAATATTTTCAACTTGTTTCAGTAAGGATACCTTCAATTTAAAGAGATTTTCCTTTTTTTTTTTATTATTGATTGTTTTCAAAGTTGTCTTCTGCAGTTTTGCTGTATGTGGAAAAGGGTTAAGATGACACACCCACTAAAGCTTATTTCTGAAATAGACAACATCAAAGTATGATACAGAGACCTAGATAAGCAATGGTTTAGCTGAAATATCTCCTATATCAAATTTTCTCGATCCTACTTTAAATGTAGGTCCTCAGTAAACCCTTTCGCGCATACGATAAATCTGCAGCTGACAGGTTTGAAAATATCTAGATAAATTTATTGAATATTTCTATAGATGGAATCATAATTATTGAAGAGTGTTGAAAACATTGAGACAAAAATTTCTCCTTTGGCCACAATGTTCTTAAAATTTGTCTGCTACAGTTTTATCAAAGGGTTAAAATCCTAACCACTACCCACTACCCACAAGACTCCAGTATAAAACAGTAACTAAGATTGTTATCATTTGGGCAATGCCACATAAAATTCTGGCTCTGCACAATTTAATAAAAATCTTCCCTGTTTTGCATCTAGTTGTTAATGTACCCTAGATTCCCCTCGAAAATATTTCTCAACAAAATTTGACAACAAAATGTATGATATTTAATCCTAAGTTCCTTATATATTTAAACCTTTGAAGGTACGTTTGTTTGGGGTGAATTGGCTAAATTAAATATGACCCACTGATCTAGATCTCTGTCAAATAACAAACCTATTTGGTATAAGGTTGATAAAATTGAAATATTGCTGATTTCCACAGCCAGACAGACAGTGGAAAAAATCTTGTTTAGCTTCCGGGGTATCTGGCGAGAGATCATCATTGTAGACCACGCGCATGAGTTCCAAACGTTGTCTACAAAAGGAGGGTTAGTCAAAACATAGGTTAGTCAGAACATACCCTTAACTCAGCTCAGTCCATTCATAATGTTAGTAGGTAAGTTATGTTAATTAAAACTACATGTTGTAAGTAAATCTATTATAATCAAATTCAGTTTTTATTGATTCACATTTACAATTATTTACTGATTACTTTGGCAAGTACAAACTTTAATTAAAACAAAAAAAAACAAGAATATTTAGAAGATTTTTTGTACAGGTGTAAAATAAAAAAGGGTGTAATTAAATGTAACTTTAAATTCCCAGACCCCATTTGACGACAAAGTGGGAACTCATACAAACATATCCACTCTGATGGTTTCTCCGCCTCTTATTTTTTCCGAAATGTCGTTTAAAACCAGTTGAACAAAGTCAGTTCTTGTCTTTTACAAACATTTAAAATTCAGATGACCATTTCCCACATGAAGATGCATGTTGATGCATCTGCAGCAGACAACTTTTGAAAACATTTTTTGCAAAAGAAGAAATTTGCTTGTGATGATCAATTCTTATTTTGCACCAGTCTTAATTTACCCTTTCAAATAACAATACTTTCATGTTTTTTAAAATTTCAGTTTTTTTGTATAGATTTGTCATCGGCTGCAGATTTGATGTATTTGGGAAAGGTATAACATTGAAATATGAACTTAAACTGTCTGTTTGTACCATGACATATAATAACTGTAGAAAACACTTTAATAACTGGATAAATCATTACTAAGACTTTCTTCAACTGGTTAGAATATGAAATGAAACTATAGGAAAATAGCACCTACTTGACTGTTTATATTCTTGTTCATATTTTTTTTTGCTATTATTTTTTTTTTTAATTCTTCTTAGCAAGTATTTGATGATCAGTAACACTGCTAAAAAATGTTTTCAACGCAAATTATGACAGAAATCCCAACTTTGCCAATCAAATGTGATCTACGTATTGTTGTATGTAGATTTATCCTACGACCTAAAACTTAAACAGAAAACACATTCTCTAGTCTCTACAAAGGGCACTTTCTATATATTAAAGTGTGTTTATCCATAAATAAACAGATTATTTGGAAGGAAAAGAGCAGTGTCTAGCAAATTTACTGCAAATGTTACAGTTAACCCTCACCCACATATAGACACTTTCTGACGCCTCTGCAGCAGACAACTTTTGATAGCATTGTGGCAAATGGAGAAAATGTTCATCATGTTTTCAGCTATATTTATACAAGAGTGCCATGATGGCCCTGGATCGCCCACCTGAGTGAAAGATTTATATTCAATTTTGTTAAAGAATGAATGAGTTGGGTTTTACAGCACTGCAACACAAAAAGGTTAATTAGGACTGGAGTGAGAAGTGGAGGTGAGCAAGAAATACCAATAATTAAGATGATCATGAATACTGGAAAGTCATTTTATATTGGGGAACTCGGACATCCTCCTGGGAGTGTGCATATGGATTTTTTTTACACTTCACCAAGAGGGCCTATTTTGTTCATGGGGGTTTAGTGAAAACTAACCCTGCCCTTACGGTAATGTTTTGTTTTTAACCAACTGACACAGTCTGAACATGCTTTCCCCTATATATTCTATGTAAAACAGATGACCACTAGAGCTTGGGCCAATTTTAAAAATCTTGGTAGAGAACTACATGTAATAGACATTGCTTCACATCAAATATCTAAACTAGAATATTTCGTTTCAGACAAGATGATTATCAACGTTTTTCCCTACGTATCTGGGAGGGGCCAATTTTGAACAATCTTGGTAGAGGACCGCAAGACAATGTTACACACCAAATATCTTTATCTAGGTCTTTCAGTTTTAGAAAAGAAGATTTTCAACCAAAAATGGAAACTCTCTATAAATGTTAGAACAATTATTGAAGAGAGTTGAAAACATTGTGGCAAAAGGAGAAATTACTCATTATGAGCACTTTATCCTTTTGCCACAATGTTTTCAAAAGTCTTCTGCTGCAGAGGTGGCAAAAAGTGTATATATATAGGAAAGGGTTATACTTGATTCTTTTGATGAAATCTTTTACAATCTTGTATATGCATACAAAACTCAATGATCTGCATTCCGTGAAAGCGTGGACAAAATTCTACATTCCATCAGTGTTTGCAATTAGTTTAGTTTAAAGTTTTAAACTTATTCATTTTACATCAATTGATAAACAAGCTTTCAGCTCATATTAATCACATTCGATGTCTACTTCCTGGAGACTTAACCAGTAACTCGCGCAACTGTGTGGAAAAATCCCAAAGGTAGAACCCACTCATCACAGGAATCGAATCCCCGGGACCTTTGGTATTAGAGGCCAAAGATGGGACCTTTGGTATTAGAGGCCAATGATGCCTCTACCACTGCATCAAAATCATGCAAACAATTTTTCGGCTGGCTTTTGTTTTTTTCCTCAAACATCTTCACACAGAAGATTCTAAACACTTTTTCCGCTTAAGAAGAGAGTAGAAACAATTGTTGGAAATTGAATATAATGAGCAATTACTCATTTTTCACAAATATTTCAAAAGTAGTCTGCTGCAAACATGTCAAAAAAGTGTCTAGATGTGAAAAAGAGGGTTGACCATTTCCCTCTTGTAGACGCATTCCGACACATGTACAGCAGACAACTTTTGAAATCATTGGGACAAAAGGAGATATTGCTCAAGACGAGCAATTTCGCCTTTTGCCATAAAGTTTTCGACTTTAGTCAATAATTCTTCTTTCACTTTTGTAGAGAGCTTCCATTGATTTTCATTGATGCTTTCAAAGTCGACTGCTGCACAGTTGCTGTAAGTGGTAAAGGCTTAAATAGCATATCAGATGATGCCTAAATACAGCCTTGGCAAATGTACTAATATTTACCTCAGTTTTTCGAGACTCCAGTAATGGTTGGCTCCATTTTTTGTATCTGTGACCTCAACAGCAACAACTGTCTTCGGGAAAGGTCGTGAAACGTCGCAATCACTGGAGGACAACAGCTCGGGTGGCAATGGGGAGTATAAACTGTTGGTTAGCAACACAAACTGAAACTGAACCTGTGAAAGTAGAAATAGTAGTATGTATGAAATGTTCATAATTAATCTGTTCCCACATGCAGCTGACAACTTTTGAATAAATTGTTGCAAAAGGAGAAATTACTTGCAATATTACTCAAGCTATATTTGTTAATAAAATTTCCATTTAGAAAGATTTTCCAACATGAGGAAAGTTATGTACATGTATGTATGAAATGTTCATAATTAATCTGTCCCCACATAGAGATGCGTTTGCAACAGACAAGTTTTGAACACATTGTTGCAAAAGGAAAAATTACTCGCAATATTACTTAATCTATATTTGTTAATAAAATTTCCATTTAGAAAGATTTTTCAAAATGAGGAAAGTTATCTGCGTCAGATTTGTTATATTTATGGAGTAAAGGGTTAATTGACTCTTTACCACATGTAGATGCAAATGAAAAAAAAAAAAAGTTTTGAAAACATTGTGGCAAAACCTTGAATTACATTTTATGAGAAGTTTCTCCTTTTACCACAATGTTCTCACAATGGTATACACTTAAACTATTTCCCTCATCTTAGTGCAACTATTGTAGACAGTTTTTGAAAATATGTTGGAAAGAGGAGAATCTACTGAAAACAAGCAATGTCTCCAATTCAGTTTGTTTTCTTTGAACTTAAAAGAAAATGCAAGGAGCAGACACTTATTCAATTTACCATTTAGGCCTACCCTTAATTTACATATTTAACTCGTTATGATTTGTGCAAAAAAAATAAAAAGATCAAGACTTTTGTGCAGTCTTATCTAGGTCTACGTTGTTTCTTCTCTTCAGCCATGCTAAGCATTTAAGGATATTTCAAGGTTTATCTCCATATCAAGAATCTTTAACCCTTTCCAACTTGCAGACACATTCCAATGCATCTGAAGCAGACTACATTTGAAAGCATTGGGACAGAAGAAGAAATTGATCATAATGATGAACTTCTCCTTTTGCCACAAAGTTTTCAACTGTATTTAAAAATTACACTTTCGTTTTAGAGATTAACCGTATTTTTACTTTGATTTTTCTCAAAGGCATATACTCTAGATTTTAAATGGGAAAGGGTTAAACGTCCTTAAAAATGATTCTCAAATTGAAGCAGTCTTCAAATGAGAATTGAAAAGATACTGTACCTTTTTATTGAGTTCTACGCTGATGGCATTTGCCTCTTTCAGGAAGATAGCATTACCCCACAGGTCATCCTGAAATATAAATATTAATTGTTAATTGATGTATTTTCAGGTTCTTGTTTATGTCATGTTGTATACATACAATCTGATGAAGGCCAAAATGGCAAGCGTTGTAAATTAAAATATATTATGTATGTCACTACGTTCTAGATCATCTTAACCTATTCCCATATAGAATCTACCATAAATCTGCAAAAGTTGACTTTGAAAAGTTTTAGGCAAAAATAAAAGAAAGTGAATGGAGTTCTAAACATTGCAACAAAAGGAGAAATTGTTCATGATCATTTCTCTCGTACCAATATTTTCAATTCTTCTTTTTGCTGCAGGTGCTTTAACCCTTTCCCTCATATAGACACTTTCTGACGCCTCTGCAGCAGACGGCTTTTTAAAAACATAGTGACAAAAGAAGAAATTGCACAAAACATGCAATTT
>JAUELF010000009.1:426526-437809 GCA_031471495.1 Clinocardium nuttallii
ACTGACTGGCTGGTGTCAGGATAAATGGACAACTAGCAATATGACTGACTGGCTGGTGTCAGGATAAATGGACAACTGGCAATATGACTGACTGGCTGGTGTCAGGATAAATGGACAACTAGCAATATGACTGACTGGCTGGTGTCAGGATAAATGGACAACTAGCAATATGACTGACTGGCTGGTGTCAGGATGAATGGACAACTAGCAATGGTAACTTACCAACTGTTAAGACTGGCGTTAATTACAAATGTACCAATCAAGTAAATGAAAACTATAAAAAATTAATGAGCGGTGCTCCATTAATATCGAACTTAGCGTAACTATTACAAGTTTAGATCGGAATATGCTTGCATCCAGATTCCTTATCGTACAAATAGATTACCAGAAGCTTTTTGCAACATTCTGTGACAAAATGGCGAACAGTGTTGAACCTGATCAGTATGCGGGGATGTGCATGCTGCTCTGGTTCTGCACTGATCGAATATGAACTAAGGTTTGCTTTCGTAGATCACCGTTCAGATACCCTTCCTATGTTCAGTGTAGACTGAAGTAAATCATTGCTCACAAAGCACATACATCGTATGGCTAATAAGCTTCTATTTCTCGTTTGAGAATCTTTGGAAAAACACATATGACCATCTTAAACTCCATTCAAAATGTTACTAGTATTATTATGGTATATGAACAATGGTATCTTAAGGATATGACATAATGCTATTATAAGAAACGGGTTTTTTACAAATATACTAGTAAACTCAAAATGTTCATTGAAAAAGATTCTGTTTCTGAAAATAAGATCGGCTATTTGGACCAAATGAATACGCGCAGACTCACCATTTACTGTCCACTTGTATGCATTTTTGACCAAGTTTCTTTTCTGACAATACATTAGAGTTTTATAAATAGTTGTAAGTTTGAGGTGGGAGATCGGGCTGGGTAAGATTCCCCGTAGGGAAGCATTGTTATTGACCGCCACATTGGTGTTGTGGTAGAACGTGCGCCCCATATGCCTGAGGTCGGGGGTCCGATGAGCGACCCAGTCATACCAAAGACTGTACAACTGGTAGTAATGGTTTTCTCTCCTTTAAACTCAGGATAGTTGTGGTTTATCATTACGACTGACTCGCTCGTATCATGATGTATGGACTAGTAGTGAGTCCTAGGAACTTACCAAGACACCAATCAGAAGTCATAGTGGAACATGACATATTTATTTAAGGTTCTCTAAAATATTCGCATTGACTTTATCTTAAAGGTGCATGCGTACCGTATTCTTGTTATAAACTGTTTCGCTCCAAACCCCTACTCATAACATTCCACTGTGATGTCCATATGCGTCCGAAGTCAGGAATCAAGGCAAACAATCCATTATAACCATTTCCACATGAAACAATTCTGCAGTAAACGACTAGAAATCTGGACAAAAATATGTAGAATCAGTTAGAATAAATTTTAATGTAGTTAAAACACTGTGACAAAAGGAAAAAGGTGCTCATCATGAGCAATTTCCCCTTTACCGAAATGTATGTATGCATAAGTCGTCTGTTGAAGGGATGTCAGAAGGCCTCTCTGTATGTGGGAAGGATGTGCCACACCATTTGTATTTAAAGCGATTTCATATTCTTTTTTCTGTCATATTTTATAAATTTATATAAACGCAGGATAACCCTTCTCCACATACAGATACTCTGCAGCGGGCGTCTTTAGTGGAATAGTTTTCAACTATCACTAATAATTAAGATCCTTGTATGGAGATTATTCATGTTATAGTCATGCTATCATTGTTGTATACTATTGATTTGTTGTATGTGGGAAAGGGTCATTACTACTTCAATCCTGGTATCGCGAAACTGTTGTACGTATGTTATAAACCTTTAGCACAGCAGCCTTCCATATCAATTAGTGGTAACCAATAACAATAATTTACCGTTTTAATTTCTACAAAATCTACACTGTTTGCTGCTCAATATTTTACAAAATAATGTTCAATTTATATGTTGGATGAACTGATACGATCCAACACCCTTTTCCACATTATTTCAGTAATTTTATGGCGGCCAATTTACCTTACTTGTGTTTCCTGGATTACTCGTACCAGTATTTCACAATTAACCTATTTAGCCCATAGATCGAAGAAGAATAACGCCAGTGAAAATCGAATGAGCCATCCTGCGATAAAACCAACATTATGTCATCTGCGTAATGTATCGACCAGATCAGTCAGCGCTGTCCGCTCAGACTGATCCGGATCGACAAATTCCGTCTCCGAGGGATAGAGGTTTAGAGAAATTATTCCTGAAACAGAAAATCCACAGGAGGCGAAAAGTGTATGTCCGGATTAGACTGAGCGACACGTCTAAGCTGATCCGGGTCGATACTTTACGCAATGTTTACATTGTTGGTTTTCTCGCGAGACGGCCCAAATATTTTAGGTACTAAGTGACCAATCCGGAGTTCGAAACCACAACGGCTAAATTGATACAGAAATTATGGAAGTGAGTGCTGACATAAAAATTCCGCAGGTTAAGGGTTAATTAATAATCTAAGAAAAGCACAGTAGAACGCCAGTGGTTAGAAAGTAGAACGGTGATAGGCACAGCGCGGTCTCAATGTTTCCCTCTGTTGGCTCAATGTCTGTTTATGTTGTCCAAGTCGGAAACTCGCTTATTCGTAGGAACTCGTGAAGTCCCTTGCAATACGAAACTACCGAGTATGTTGAACAAAACTATGAAGGAAATCACCCAGTTAAAAGAATGGCATAGTTGTGGAGCTGAATAAATCGAACTCAATGAAAGTATTTACAGTTTTAATTCCATACAAGTCACACATAAACGAAACATATATACATGCGAGTAACATCTATCTAAAACAATGAACTTACTCAATCCATTTTTCTTTATAAGGAAATATATTTCCCTTTAACCCACTGTCAACCTTTTTGTTTATTCTTTTCCGGGATCAAGCACTGGTCCCCTCCCTTGAGGCGGACGTTTTAACCGCACGTGCTAGTCTCATTTAAAATCTAAACATTAGCATTTGACTATATATAGTCAAATGCAATTTCTAGTTTTTAAACGAAACTGGCACCTGTGGTTTTAACCTCCAATCAACGAAGTAGCTTTCAATTTTACTTGAAATATTCCATATAAGGTAAATACTTTTCATAATCAGATAAAATCGGCTATTTCATAAAAGTGACCTCGAGGATAATATTGCGCCAATGACGTAATGAAAAGCATCGATTGCGCAGATCTTAGTAGTATATGTATTCAAATTGTGCCTACCCACACAATACCAGTTTGTTAACAGTTGTGTTTTAATTGGTGGATTCGGATAACACACTCGGTGTATTAGGACTATTTGAATACACACCTGTTTCGACTCAACTCCGCATATATGTAGCTCTTGCGACCTAATGTGGGTTTTATGTCACGTCAATAAGGGTTGTAATCGCATCACGCATTTAGGAGGCCTTTGATGTATTCATGAACGAGGTACGTACGCTGTTTAAATAAAGTTAACGAGTTTAGCCGAGGAGTTCCGCCGAAAAGAACGTGTATTCATTAATACATTTCGGAAAACTTACAATTGTATCATGTTGTTAATTGAATATACTGATTAAAATGTTTATTATTTATTTAGAAATAATTAAGCACACATTTTATTTATTTGCAAAGCAAAGACATCATTTAGACAAGAAAATTATATTTATATAATGAGTACGATCTTCTTTTCTATATTGAATAAGGCATCTTAATTTGTTGCTTAAAACGTTCTACATTTCTTTACCTCTGAACATGATATTTGAATGTAGCCATCTAAGGATATATGAATCTGCCCTTGGGGGAAAAGTGGTGTGAGTTGGTATATAGGTGAAGAGTGCACGTTCAGATCGTAGAGTATCAAGGGCATTGGCGTGAAACGGTTGTAACTAAAATTGGCATTCTTTTACCAAGGTTATTCACCGCGCCATAAAGTCTTTAAAAGCATTAAATCATTTTTCTTGGTAAACAATGGAAATGTAGGTGTCATTGCTTGTTCTGAGCAATGGCTACTACATTTCTTTGTTGTTTAGTTACAAACGTTTCACGAAAAGCCCTCGGTTTGTTCGACCAGAATCAATTATATGAGGAACTGTTCTATTTGGTAATCATGTGAATAAGTTTTAAAGAAACGTCTGAGAAACTTCATGGATTCACATACATATATGTAAAGAGGCTGACATAAGAGCAGATTGTCGAAGACGTGTAGTAGTTTATGCGTTCTTCTCGAACAAGGATTCGGACTCCGGGGTCATATTCAACATCCGGGGTCATATTCAACATCCGGGGTCATATTCAACATCCATTGAAGAAACGGCGTAGTATCACTAAATTACCCACTGAAATCAGTTTACTACTGTGTTCCTGACAAATATATGGCATTCTCTTACTTAAAGCATGCGCCTATCGAATAACAATAATGTGAAATCTTAAGCTAAGGAGGAACATTAAGTTGGAAGTACTAGTAGATCTTATAACCCTTTCGGCCAGCGCATCCCATCTAAATCTAGAAAACGGTCGTTAAACATGACCGTCAATCCTTATTTGACCTCTAAACCATGTGGTGTGTAGTGTGGTGTGTGGTGTGTGTTGTGTGGTGTGTGATATGTTGTGTGTTGTGTGGTGTGTGTTGTGTAGTGTGTGATATGTTGTGTGGTGTGTGGTGTGTGCTATGTTGTGTGGTGTGTGGTGTGGTGTGTGATATGTTGTGTGGTGTGTGGTGTGTGATGTGTGGTGTGGTGTGTGGTGTGTGGTGTGTGGTGTGTTTTCGTATCACCGAGAAGATTCTTTCCAGTAGTATCTACACCATTTGGTTTAGTTTAAATTATACTTATTTATTTTACATCGATTGCAAAACATTATTTTAGCATATACTAATCACGATCGAAAATATGTTTAAAATATGTTTAAATTAAACCTAACCGTGGACTCTTGACACTGTGTGTACATGGATGATATAACAGATATTCAGGGTAAAACTCCAGTTTACTTCTCCTAACCGTGGACTCTTGACATTGTGTGTACATGGATGATATAACAGATATTCAGGGGAAAACTCCAGTGTACTTCTCCTAACCGTGGACTCTTGACATTGTGTGTACATGGATGATATAACAGATATTCAGGGTAAAACTCCAGTTTACTTCTCCTAACCGTGGACTCTCACCCATAATCATTTGCGCAGTCCCACGAGAAAACCAGCATTGTGGACTCTGCGTAAAATATCGACCCGGATCAGCCTAAGCACGCAGCGCAGACACAACCTGATAGACACGTTTTGCCTGTGAATTTTCGTTTCAAGAAGTATTACTCTATACCTCTGTACTCCTAATACGGAATGTGTCGGGCCAGACCAGTTTGCGCGGACAGCGCATGCTGATCTGGATTCATACATTACGCAGAGACCAGAATAATGGTTTTCTCGCGGGACGGCTCATTTATAAATTGAATCTATCTAAAGCATGTGAATAATTTTGAAATTAAAATTGACAGATTGGTTGACTTTATTTAAGCGCCATTTCCAACAAAACCTCTGTTTTCTTCCCTCACCAATACACAGAGCACATTAATTGACCTATAATACGTGAAACACGATTCGGGCAAATCATTCGAGAAAGGGTTGGCACGAAAGCTTTTTCTTGAATGTTCGTATACTGAAGGTTACAACGTACATACATTCACGAAGGTAACTTATCGAACCTAAATTATCTTGATAAAAGGCCTGTCACGAAAACAGAACATCAGTAGTCTAGATGGTTCATACGATTAATTAGAATTGCAGATTTATTTTTTCGGTGATAAGACGTCTATCCTCAGTTTTGACCTAGATGTTTTAAAAAATGATCTAAATTGTAGACCATTTACTGAAATAATGTCGAAGAAATAAAGGAAATGAAAGGATTGATTTGTTCATTGTTGAGTTGGCGGTCCTACGAGAGGCGAAGAAGGTGAAGTTTTAAAATGAGATGTTATGCATACTAACCTTTAATTTTCATCCTTAAGAAACAAATTCAGTGTAAAAAAATCAGTGACCGATTTTGCACAAAATATTTTCGACCAACATAGAGCCAGGCTTGCCGGCGAATCTGCGCTCTCTAAACATGCTCTGTATACTATTGACTGCTCAATTCAACATTTCAAATATTGTAGAATGGCTATGGGGGTGTCCACAATGCTAAGATTGACGCGTCTATTGTCAAAGATTAAACACTTTAAAGGTTGAAACTTTCGAAAATCGTTGCCGTATGGCGTTGCTTTAAAAAAGCGCACTCTGTGAAAATCAACCGTAGGACATTTGCAAACAGTGAAGGTCCAGATCAGTGTTCGCGAATTATTCATAAAAAGTTTCAATAACTTTCTTAATCACTTCCGAATTACAAAAAGTCGACTCTTCCATGTTGAAAATTGGACAACTCATTTTTTCGTCCAATAGGTAATGTGGTAAAATATAATTTGTAAGTTGCAACAATGCAGATTTCAGGCGCGTTACTCGTTATGAGCGGTCTCTCCTGAATCAGCCTTGTTTGCAAAAGCCTTTAATGTCCTTTGGCAAGCGTAAGGGTTAAATCAGTATTCCATTTAATACTTATAATCATTGCGAAGGCAGGTGTTTTCATACGCGTATACTAACTACGCGCAGGTAGTCTTTCCTGAAGCGCCGCTAAATTAAAGAACCCAATTGATCATTTCTTGAGATGCAAATACATGTATATGAGAATGTGTCCATAAGATTTCTAGTTCATATGGATCAAGATGACATTATGCACAATAACAAAAATCAATATAACTTTTGTTCAAACACTCGGTTACATATTTGGAAATGTCTAATTTATACAGGAAATCGTGGTCTTAAACACCCGTACACACGCACACACATACACACACAGAAACCACACATAATGATATAATAGTATTACTATACAGAATATGTAATAAGGAAATGTTTAACCCTTCACGTCATAACCTTTCTTTACATTTGCGTCACAACTGACACATCGTCAAAACCGTACGACGAAAGACGATTGCTCTCACGTAGAGTTATCCTTTTATTTGACCTATCTTCCTATGAATCATATTGCACTTTTCTATTCTTAGACCAAAGTAAAGCGGTAATCAAACGAGAGGGACAAACGTCTAAAGATAGCCTGTGACGTCGAAGATTAAACTTCGGAGTCACGTGTTCCCACCATGGTCGTAACTGTCATGGGTCTTCGTCCCTCAACAAATTTTGGACAGCAGCGACAGAACACGGAAATAAAAGTGTCTCTAAACTGTTTGCTCATCGTACAATACAGCACAAAGTTTATCCCATTGTTTATCAAGGCAAGTATATCTATTAAATCACCCAACGGCGCATAAACATGTTCAAAAAATCCCTTGATTAAACCACAGAGAAGATTCAAGACCCCTTGTGGCGTTTCCGTCACAAGGAACAATATAACTACAGCTAGAAGCATCCTGGTTGTCCTTTGCGATCGTCGGGACCGTTTAGCCCCCCCTGTACCAATGGGCTGACTCTCCCCATCCACGACGGAATTCTTGTTCATCATTTTCTTGCGTCGTTTTTCTGCATCTTGCATTGTCCGGACGAGGAGCATGCTAAATATAGTCAGCAATAAGCAAGGCAGAAGTTTTATAAGGGTAGCCTGAACCCAGAAATTGAAATTTTGCAGTATAACAGCGGTTTTCGTGTCCTCCTTTATTTCAATCCACCAGAGGGATTTGTTCATACTTTCACCTCGAAAGTCAGGGTCGATTTCATACATTGGTGCATTTCTTATCCTGTAGACGGTGGAGTTTGGTATACAGATCACCGCTACCACGACGGACACGGACATCACGGCGGTTTTTGCTCGCTGGACACTACACCATCGAGCACCGCGCCGCGGGAATCTTATAAACACATATCGGAACACGGCAAGCGTCACTGTAAGCCATATCGAGATAGAATGCATGATGACGCTAACAATTGCATAACTCAATTGGAACTTAGCGCAGCTTTCCGTGTCCCTTTCCGGCGAGATATCTGTACCATGAATGACGTACATTTGTAAAGCATAGGGCAGATACATAGCCATTGTTATCCCGTCAGAAAAGGCTAAACCGGAAAGGATTATATTGGTAGATGAGACCATATTCTTTCTTGTCAGAACAATGATGTTCAGAATGTTGGCTATAACACCAAAAATACACACAATGGTTGCTAGGTAACCATGCACGGATTTATAAGTCGCTTCAAACGCTTGTAGTGGCGGCTGTTCAGTAACGTCAGATAAATGATTTCCCATGTTGTAATTTCTTGTGTTATTTTCATAATAGTATTCTTGAAAAACAGATTCTGTGACATTGACATAATATTCACCTTCGCTCATAATATTATGTCCGATTTCTTTATTTATCTCTCGCTGTTCTCAGTGACTCTCACTTTTAATCAAAGGTTAAAGGTATCCGAATCTGTCTTTGAAAAGCCTGAAAGTATACAAAAAACGATTCAATTAAGCATATATGTTTGCCTATCTTCAATGGGAAATTTAGCAATTCCATTCTAAATTTAAATGAGCCTGTGTATGGGAAAGGACACAGGTTAACCTTTATAAACAGTATTTATTCAGATCAGCCTGCGTTTCCCCACAGTCTGTTCACATATGAGCCGTCCCGAGAGAACACCAACATTGTGGACTCTGCGTAAAGTATCGACCCTGATCAGCCTAAGCATGCCACGTAGGCTTAACTGGATAGACAATTTTCGCCTCCTGTGGGTTTTCTGTTTCAGGAATCTTTACTCTATACCTCTATTCCCCTGAGACGGAATGAGTCGGTCCGGAACAGTCTGCGCGGACTGTGCAGGATGATCTGGATCATTACATTACGCAGGGGCCATAATGTTGGTATTCTCGCGCGACGACGTATACCACATTATTCTAACTACGAGCCTTGGTACACGAAACCAACCTTCGTTCGGAACTGACGAGACCACTAAAAAGGTCGTCGCAAATTGACCCTCTACATTTAAATTTTTATAACAATGAAAACCTCAATACCTGCTGAATGTTAGCCAGGGGGCATATATTAAAACGACAATCAGTGTCTGTTAATTCGGTATGTTTTATTTTACTTTCGTGAATTTAAGAAGGAAAAACGATCGATTCCTTAGTCGAATTCATTCTCCCAGATCGCCACACTGTATTATAGTTCATATCGTATTATTTTATCGAAAGTTTACTTCGAGCCGTCTATATCAGTCATTACAATTCATTCGTGTATTGAATTATAAACTAATCGCTTAACTTTGTCAAACTTCCAGACGTATCGGAAGATGATGTCACTGTCATTGTCACTGGGCGAAAAGAAGAAATTTCTCATGGTGAGCATTTTCTCTTTCCGTCACAAATATTTACATCTATTCAATAGCGGTAATTATTTCCTGTAGAGATTATTTCCATGTTTTTGCCGAGATTTTACAATAGTATATGCTACAAATTTGTCGTATTTAGGAAAAGCGTAAGAAAGTAAGTCAGATAAATATAACAGACTTAAATTAGTTATTTAACCGTTCTTGACAAAACGTCTAATACTGGACATTATGTTATATATTTTGATACTATTTATGGAAGCGGTTAATTAAACGGACTACCAGGTTCTCTAGATTACTCGCGTGAAGATATCGAACTCAATAGTTCCCTTAAAGCGATATTGACAATAATTTGAATGTAGAAATATAATATGACAAGAAAAAACGCAATTCAATAGACATCATGCGCTAAATTGATCTGGCCTATATCTTTGATCCATTTCCTGGAAGAGACCTGTCTATGGAAAACTGTACTAAGCAGTTTCATTGGTACGTTTGACGGACTTCCTTTAAAGATAAATTACATTTACAGTAAAAAGATAATTACAAAATTAAGTAACAGTTTTCTGTTCATAATTGTCAATGTAAGTTTTCATAAAATTAAATATAAATGCTTTCTTTCAAATTTATATAAGGTGTAGCTTTTACAATTTGCTAAGGGCATGCTCGAGTTATACCGACCCCACCCTATTTCCTTTTTTTAGTTGTCAGTGTAAGTTTTATAAAATGACATGGAAACCATCAACTATTGGGGTTGTTTGTCCTCGCACTCAGCTATATAGAAGTTTTGCGAGCAATGTCGACATAGAACTGCTTATATTCGAATTGATTTATGGTTAATCTTTTACGACATGCTCGACTTATCGTGAGGCTCCTGTATTTCTTTGAAGTATTGGTCCCGTCAGAATAGTTTGTTGTTTTATGACATCATACCTGGACAAGGCAATATGGACACAGATCGAACAGAGTGTGCGAAGGAACCACTATATCGCCAACCAATACATGTTACAAAGGAAGTCAAACAATGACGGCGACAATGATGTAGTGTAATGCTTGCTTAACCCTTTCACACCTAGAGACGCATTTTGGAGCGTCTGCAGCAGATGACTTTTGAAAACGTTGTGACAAAAGAAGACATTGTGACAAAAGAAGACATTGTGACAAAAGAAGACATTGTGACGTGACAAAAGAAGACATTGTGACAAAAGAAGACATTGCTCAATACGAGTTACTACCCTTTTGCCACACAGTTTTCAACTTTGTTCAATACTCATACCTTCATTTATGGGGATTTCCAATGTTTTCAAAGTGCTCTGCTACAGATTTGATAACGTCTTTAACATCACCCCAACCTATTTCTTTTACACTGTCAATTTTACAGATTTGATAACGTCTTTAACATCACCCCAACCTATTTATTTTACACTGTCAATTTTACAGATAGATATGTCGCCTCTATAAGATTACATTTTAAATAACTAATTTTCCTGTCTGTGGAATTTGTCTGTGAAATTTGTATTTATCAAATAGAGGTACATTCTTTTAAAAAAGTTTGTGTTTGTGAGAAAAACCCACACCTCAACTATGGATAATCATTTGTCTTTAATACCGCTTCAGTATTGTCTTTACTGCCAATAGGCGTATACACTAACAAAAAAGCATACAGTCTACTGCCAAATACAGTGTATACAAACATGCTGTCTTCTGCCAATTGCAATGTATATAGACTTGTTGTCTACAGCCGATTAAAATGTATACAAACATGCTGTCTACTGTCAATTGCAATGTATACAAACATGTAGTCTACTGTCAATTTCAACGTATGTATACACACATGTTGTCTACTGTCAATTACAACGTATGTATACACACATGTTGTCTACTGTC
>JAUELF010000009.1:437909-450438 GCA_031471495.1 Clinocardium nuttallii
TCAAAGTCACTGTTGCTTCATCTCCAGTCCAAAACTAAAAATTCATCTCCATCATTTCTTTTTCTCCCCTACAACCAAACAACCAAAAAAGCAATCTCTAGTTAGAAATTAATTTGGCACAAAAAATCTTTCCCATAACCGTATAGGTTGTGTAGTGAAAGAAAGCCTGACTCAGTTGTGGGAGGTCACTGGTTGGATACCTGGTCGGGTCATAACAAAGACTTTGAAATGGTATAAATGGATACTCAGGATAGTGGGATAAGCATGATGGCTGACTCGCTGGTGTCAGGATAAATAGACCAGTAGTACTGGTAACTCAAATGCCATGATATATTTCTGAAATATTGTTGACAGCAAGGTAAAACACCATACAGGTACAAACAACCTCATTTCCCATATACAACAAATCTGCAGCAGAATCATCTAAACAATTGTAAAAGCTCTTTAAATGTTACATGAGCAATTGCTACAAAGTTTTCAATAGTCCGTCTTCGTATAAGTGTCTAATTGAGTGTGAAAGTGTCAAAATCTAAATTGAGACACAAGTTATGATTTTGTCTGCTTGTTTCAGTTTTATTGTGCTATAAGTCATTCATGGTCTTGTTTGAAAAAACTGATTAATTATTAAATCAGGTTAATATAATACACCCCAATTTGGAAAACTATAAATTAATGTAAGACTCCGCATAAATAACCTTTAATTAGGTTATGGACACTTTTAAAACACTTTTCCACAAATCTGCAATAGATCACTTCGAAAACACTAAGTCACTCAAAAAATAATAAAAATCTTTATGAATAAAAGAAAAATTATTGAATAAAGTTGAAAACACTGTGGCAAAAGCAGAATTTTTTCTCATCATAAGCAATTTCCTTTGCTTTGCTATAATGTCTTCAAAGGTCATCTACTGCAGAGTCTTTGAAATGCATAGACCTAAGTATCTGGGAAAGGGTTCAGCAAAATTTTGCATTAGATGTAGACCATGATATTGTAGCCTAATTTTGCAGAATGATCTTTGTCATTTCAGCAGTAATTGATAATCCTATTATTTAAAAAGAATAAAAATACACATCCAAAATATAGAAGATATTCATTTTCATAAAAATATTTTCAACCCTTTAAACGCTGTATTTTTAGCTAACCTGAGTACAAAGTGCTCAAGGTGAGTTATTGTGATCGCCTTTTGTCCGGCATGCGGCTATCAACACGCGGCTATCAACATGCTGCTATCAACATGCTGCTATCAACATCTTCTCCTCAGTAACAAGTGGGTCAACTTCACAGAAAGCATCCTCTCAATGATTTCACAAAAATTCCTTCAAATATTTGGACTCCATGCAGAATTCTTGTTTCAATGGCACCGAAACGAAAACAAAAATAAAATCTTACCTCTCCCAAAGTGGTCGGCAGATTTTCAAATAATTTTGTAAAAATGTTCTTTGAATGACTCTCTATTAGATTCCTTCAAGCCATGTTGATTGTTAGAAAAACATGGCCGCCGGGGTGGGGGGGCTATTTTGACATACATGTATATGGCTATAGTGAAAACTTAAAAAATCTACTTCTCCAAAAGTGTCAGTCCGATTTTCAAATAATTTTGTAGACATGTTCCTTAAGTGACCCACTATCAGATTCCTTCAAGCCATGTTAATTTGTAAAAAAACATGGCCGCTAGGGGGCTGGGCTTTTTTGCCTTATATGGCTATAGTGAAAACTTCAAGCCATGTTGATTGGTCGAAAAACATGGTCACCAGGGGGCGGGGCTATTTTGCCTTACATTGGCTATAGTGAAAACTTAAAAAATCTTCTCCTCCGAAAGTGTCAGGCTGATTTTCAAATTATTATTTTGAAATGTTCCTTGGATGACCCTGTATCAGATTCCTTCAAGCCATGTTGATTGGTCGAAAAACATGGCCGCCAGAGGAGGGGGGCTATTTTGCCTTATATGGCTATATAGTGAAAACTTAAAAAAAATCTTCTTCAAAAGTTTCAGGCTGATTTTCAAACAATTTTGTAGAATGTTCCTTGGGTGACCCTCTATCAGATTCCTTCAAGCCATGTTGACTGGTCGAAAAACATGGTCGCCAGGGGGCGTGACTATTTTGCCTTATATGGCTATTGTGAAAACTTAAAAAATCTTCTCCTCTAAAAGTGTCAGGCCGATTTTCAAATAATTTTGTAGAATGTTCTTAGGGTGACCCTCTATCAGATCCCTTCAAGCCAAGTTGATTTGTCGGAAACTATTGCCGCTAGGGGGTGGGGCTTACATGGCTAAAATGAAGGAAAAAATCAGGTGAGCGATCCAGATCCTCTTGTTTCAGATGCAGAGGATTTTTGATGCATTTGCAACAGAAATGTTCTGAAAACTGTGTGCCATATTAAATTGATAATTTAAAATTCAACCTGTTTGTAATGATAAGCGTGTATATCTTATTGTTTCCATGTTGTCTTTATAGGTATAATTATGTGATTAACCCAAATACGGAAATCTTTAGAAAAAACTTTTGCTAAAACAAACATGGAAATTAATTATAAATGAAAGAAAAAATACTGATTAAAGGTGAAAACATTTTGGAAAAAGGAGAATTGCTCAACGACGTGAGCAATTTCTCCTTTTCCCCCATTATGATTTCAAAAGGAGGTGTCAATTTGCATATGTAAGAGGTATAGGGTTAATCAATTTTGGAATAATTATTCTCATCATAAATGTTAATTAAGAACATAAAATTGAACTGATTTATGACAACGCTATACCCTGTACATCATTTTAACACCATTGTGTTAATTTAATACCTGGTTCATGTTATATTAACCCTTTCTCTCATATAGACACTAAGTCTTTCTGACGCCTCTGCAGCAGACAACTTTTTGAAAACATAGTGACAAAAGAAGAAATTGCTCAAAACAAGCAATTTCTCCTTTTGCCACAAAATTTCCCACTTCTAGTCATAGGTTATCCATTCACTTATAGAGATTTTCTATTTTTCAACAAACTGTTCAATGTCGTATGAGGGAAAGGGTAAAGTACTTATGATTGGAGGGTTTATAACTGTTTTTGGAAAAAGCAGAGATATAGCATTGTGAACTTCATTCATGTCCTTTACTTTCAGACTGTACTGTTCGACTTGGAACTGTTAAATTGACAGCGAGTTCAGACATGGCAACTATTTCCGGAAGCAACGTGGAAGACTATCATGATTACGATGAGACTTTCCCGAAACTTAAGTCTCCAGCATCGGGCAGCCAGAACAATATCCCAGTGTCAGGGACTTGGAATAACAAGTTCACTGTAAAGACGTCTAATTGTACCCAGGTATGTTGATTATTTGATGTGATAAAAGAGTAAAGGCAAAGTTGTAGATAAGATGGAGTGAGCTGATATTTTCCCTTTTTACAAAAAAAAACCTATATTGTCCTTCAAAGAAAAACTGACAGCTGCCTAGGAAGAATGAAATGTATTGCAGAGGTTTCAATAAGATAAATTAAAGATCTTTATCCAATACTGTTTGCCTTTTAAGTTATAGATTAAATAAATCCTATGTTGTGAGAAAGTTTTTCCTTTTATACAAAACCTGCAGCAGATAACTTTATAAACATCTAGACAAAAATATGGAAAATCTCTATAATTTCTGAGAAGAGTTGAAAACAATATTGCAAAAGAGAAATTGCTTATTATGATGAGCCATTTCTCCTTTCACTGCAACGCAATCACAAGTGTCCTGCTGCAAAGGCATCAGAATGCCTATGTATGTGGAACACTGTTTAAATACCCAGAACATATGATTCAAGCATCAAATGAGGATTTAAAGTCACAAAATACACACCTTATTTAGAGCTCTGTGTTATAGTTATAACTGCTATATTATCAGTATATTATTACATCTCGGGGTTTGTCTTATATTAAAAAATACCAATTTTACCTTCAAATGTTGGGTTATATTGTAAGGAAAAGGGCACGCTACTAAACCTTACTTGGCCTCTTAACCTTTTCCCACATGTATAAAGATGATTTCATATCAGAAATCAAGTATCCATTATTAATTCACTCATTTCCATTTGATATGTGGTAGGTATTTACTGTCCCACTGGAGGAGAGACGGTTCAGGGAGGATGAAGAAGACAGCTTTGGAAATGAAGGGAAACAGGCAGAAATTTGCAAAGAAATCATGCAGAAAACAGGTGAGCAAAGGGGTAGAAATGAGGGAACAGGTCTTTTCCCCAAAATATTTCTCTTATTACTCAACCAAATCCTATGTTGTATGTACTCAAAAGAATAGTGTCACTGAAACATAGGGTTTGAATATCAAATAATGTTTTTTTAACATGAAAAATGCCCATTTTTCTTGAGCTCTGTAGGCGAGTTTTTTTACATTCTAGATGTTCAATTTATGGGTTTGACATTGTTGTTGTAGGGTTTGGAGAAAGAAACAGATTAATAATTTTGTACCACATTGCAGATGCCTTGTGAAAACCATTTCACTTTTCATAAATCCATTCTGACCATTTCCCACAAACAGCAAATCTTTCCCAGAAAACTTTGAAAGGATTTAGTTGTGTAAAGTCTCTCCTGTTGTCAAAGTGTTTTAAAAAGGTGTCTGCTGCAAAGACGTCAACGTCTTGGAATGGTTTAATGGAAATTCTTTTGCTATTGTTGAATAATCTTTGAAATTATTACAAATTTGTGTGTGTGTTTTTCCCTTTAATTTCAACAATATTTTATTTGTAATCTATATATAACTAGATGGCAATAGCAGAAAACTTTATAAGCTTTTTTCAAAACTTTCTCATTTGGTAATATTTTTGCAGGTGTAACGATTGAAATGAGCTGCGCTTAGGACCAGACATTGACTGTTGTTGTGAACGGTAAGGAAGACCAGGTGAAGAAAGCAAGACGTGAAGTCATGACACGATAACAGACACAGGTAACAAAGAGTTTCGAGCTCCTTTTCCCCTTTCCCTCATACAACACATCTAAAAGAGTTGACTTTAGAAGTATCTAGGCAAAAATATTGAAACTTTCCATTTATTGGGGTATAATTACATTGAATGGAGTTGAAAACATTGTGGGCAATTTCTTCCTTTGCCAAACTGCTTTCAAAACTTTTCTACTGTAGATTCATCAAAATAGTTCCTGATAATAAAATAAAAGTTTTCAAATTTCAAATTTATACAAGTTAAAAAAGCTATTAAACATTAAAGGTTCTGATATTGTACTGAATACTTGAATTATTCACAATACTATGACGACTCTAAAAACAACTAGACAAAAATATAGAATATTAGTATCAATGAAAGCAATCCTTGAAAAGAGATAAAAATGTTGTGATGCAAGAAGAAAATGTTCTTTATGATTTTTCATCTGTTGCAGATGCATTAAGATATGATATGTCTGCTTTTTGGAAAAGGTTAATTTACAATTTTTTATCCTTTCTTTGAAATTATATGATCATCTCCCAAGTTCATAGACATTGTTGTGATTTAACATAAATACAAGAAGCTGATTATTTATTTCAGGCTAGTTTAACCATTAAAATCCCGAAAGAACATCACCGATTTTTACTTGGACAAAAGGGAAAGAAACTTCAAGACTTGGAACTACAAACAGCCACCAAAATCTCCATCCCTAGAGTGGATGAAAACTCGGATCTGGTCAAAATTGTTGGAACAAAAGAAGGAATTGATAAAGCTATGCACGAGATTCAAGTCATTTCAGATGTACAGGTAAGTTCTGCAGAGGACTAGATAAGGAGGAGTAAATATGTCTTATCTCTCATTAAAACCTTTGTTGTAGGTTCTTAAAAGAATAGTCAGTGAGGCGTTTCTTCGGAAAATTCCACACAATAGGTTATGGAGGTCAAATAAGGACTTTAGAGCATAAAAAAACACTCCTTATCTAGAGCTCTGGTTCTGGTTTGGGTGTTTTGAATCCCAAACATGCTTCTTATAAGATGTCCAGATAAGGAGGGTTAACAGCTCTTTTCCCCCACAATATCTCTATTATCCAACCAAACCCTTTGTTGTAGAATACTCAAAAGAATCGTCTCACTGAGTACTAACAACATAGGGTTAGTGTATAAAAAAGGATTCTAGAACAAGCAAAACTCTCCTTATCAAGAGCTCGGTTCCTAATTGATTACTTGATTTATTAAACATCGTAAAGAAAGAAGTCATTCCAGAGGCATAAATAAAGAGGGAGTTTGTAACTTTAAAACCTGGCTTGCCATATACTGTTTACTATTACAACAGATTTTCTCCCTAGTCTTCTAACATAGAGCTAATGAGTCTTAGAAAGAAAGCCATTTGCCATAATTGGAAAGGAAGGCAGTTGCCTTGGAAGAAAGTTGTTTGGAGTACAAATGAAAGAAATCAAGGAAACATATGTTAAATGAACTGACCACAGCAATATAACTGAGAAACCTTTGAAAATGGCTTCACTTCCAATGGATGTAGATACAGTTGAAAATTATCCAGTCTTGCTGGTGTTAAATTGGCAATACGATTGTAAACAAAAATCTGCACCCAATAATTTTTGTAGATCTATAAAAAATAATTAAGAATGTGAATTACACCAAGATATCTTACAACCTGTTTGAGAACACTGAAATGATATTTCAAGTTGAAATTAGATTTTGAGATGAATGTGAAGGATAGCCATACTATATTATTTTTTAATATTTCCAGTTTCTAGGAAGGTTGATAATGAAGAAAAACATTTAATATACCTCTTTTACATGCAACTTGTTGAAAACTTAAAAGGCCAGTTTATATTTAAAGCTTTCAGTGTTATACAACTGTATTAACCCATTCCCTCATGACAATTCTGCAACAGATGACTTTAGACATATTTTGTCAAAAAATAGAAAATCTCTATAATTATATGGATAACCTATGACTAAAAGTGGAAAACATTGTGGCAAAAAAAGAAATTGCTTGTTTTGAGCAATTTCTTCTTTTGTCACTGTTTTCAAAACGCCGTCTGCTGCAAAGGCATTAAAAAGCGTCTTTATGAGGGAGGGGTTAATTAAATGTGCAACTGGAAATTAAAATTATTTACCCGTATAAATTTACAGTCGAGACTTGCTAACGAGAGGCTTCCTGTATCCAAAGTGTTTCACCCATTTGTCTGCGGTCCACACAACCAGACAATTCGACGGCTGATGGAAGAGACTGGAGCCAAGATTAATGTCCCACCACCTAGTGTTATGAAGGACGAGATTGTTATATCGGGAGAAAAGGAAGGAGTGATGAAGTGTAAAGCTACCATTATGGCCATATTTGAAGAAAAGGTTGGTGATTTTACAAACTTTGGAGTTGTGTTGTTATTTAGTACTAAGATGACAAATATATTTAGTAAACAATATAATGATTGAAGAGAACAGACATTCACTGAAGTGGCTGCCATGATATAACTGAAATACCATTGAAAATGGCGTTAACCCTTTTAACCTCATATAGACACTTTATGACGCCTCTGCAGCAGACGGCTTTTTGAAAACATAGTGACAAAAGGAGAAATTGCACAGAACGTGCAATTTCTCCTTTTGACACAATGTTTTCCACTTTTAGTCATAGGCTATCCATTCAATTATGGAGATTTTCTATTTGTTGACAAAATATGTTCAAAGTTGTCTGCTGCAGAATTGTCGTATGAGGAAAAGGGTTAAAGTCATAATAGCTGTAGGAAAAGGGTTATCAATGTTAACACAGTGTAGCAGTTTCCAGGCCGTTTATCAAATTTTGTATAATTGGTAAAATATGATTGATTATTGTCCCTCCTTCACTCATTTATTGTTCTATTCTAATTGACAATGATATTGGAAAATTGAAAATCAATGGCCTTTGACTCTTCACAAAACCTTGAAATCTTTTATCCCCCTTTCTAACATTGCTGTTACATTTTGACGCATGTACAGTGAGTCAACTTTTGAAAATATTATGACATAAGAAGAAATTGCTCATAGCGAGATTTATTGAGACTTTCAACATATGCCGTATGCTGCAGATTTGTTATAATTGGGGAAAATGTAACCATAATGAAGAAATTCTCTTTTTAGTATCTAAAAGGTGATGTCTTTCTTTTAAATTGTCTTTATTCCTTTCCTCTACACAGCCATATTTAATGTTGTTTTTCCACGAGAAAACCAAAATAATGGTATCTGCTTAATGTATCAACCAAGATCAGCCTGCGCAGCCCACACGGCTAGTCACGGCAAACACATTCCTTCTCACAAAATTTTTTTTTTTTACCTTGTAAATGTCAGAGAGATATCATAAAAAGATTTGCATTGATAAAACTTTCAACCCTTTCCATCATGTAGACGCTTTATGACGCCTCTGCAGCAGACATCTTTTGAAAACATTGCAGCAAAAGGAGAAATTGCTCAAAATAAACCATCTTTCATTTTGCCAAAAAGTTTTAATTTTTTTTCAGTAATTATAATTTCATTTATAGAGAATTTACACATTTTTAACCGAAACTTATAAAGTCATCTGCTGCAGCTTTGATGTATGTGGGAAAGGGTTATCTATTAGCCATCCAATCATATTGGTCAAATTGATTTGTTGTGACATTTAAGAAAAGATTCATGTTTCACCAGAATTGCCATTACAAAACACTGCAAATGACCTTTGAAATTTCTAAAGCAAGAAATTTCTGTAAATAACTGGAAAAAAGAAGAAATTGCTTATAATGAACAATTACTGCCTTTTTTACATCATATCATTCACCTTGATTCATCAAATATCCAGATTATGCAGTTTTTGGTCTTCAAACATTTCATAACAGACAAACTTACAATCTCATATCAGGCTTTTGGTTTGTTTCCCATATACAGCAAGCCTGCAGCATGTTTGAAAGCATGTTGACATAAAACCAGAAAATCTCTGTAAATGAAGGTATAATCAATGCAAAAGGTTGAAAACATTGTGGCAATTTCTCCTTTTGCCATAATGTTTTCAAAAGTCATCTGCTTGAGAGGTGTTAGAAAGCGTTGATCTATATGAGGGAAAGGGTATTTCAGTCATATCATTATCATAGAGACAGAACAGTTATTCATGATCATGGCACAAACCACTGTGCTTAAGTCTAATTTAAGGCTAGGAAATGTGTCAGTGCTCCAGGTGCACTCCACCATGACTACATCAAACAGGGTTCATCCGGGACGCTCGGATCCATTGTGGCAATAGGAGAAATGCTCATAATCAAGGAACAATTTCTCCTATTGTTACAATGTTTTTTACAATAATCAGTAAATAATTGAAAGTTCAATATTTTGACTATTTTTTCAAAGTTGTCTGCAGAATTTGTTGCATTTTTGAAAGTGTTAAGCAAGCACTTTTACGTTTCAACACTTTATTCCCATTTGTCCAATTTGGAAGAGTTTAAAATCAGCAGATTGTGGTTAACCCTTTCTCACATACAGGGCCTTTCAGACTCCTACACAGCAGGGCAATTTTTAAAACATTGTGACAAAAGATGAAATTGCATATATATATATGTATATACACACACACACATATATATATATATATACTGAACAATATCCCATTCTATCAAAGTTTTCAATTTTTTTCAATAATTGTACCTTTATTATATTTTAAAAATTGTTTAAGTCTTCAGCTGCAGATTAGTTGTAGAAGGGATAAAGTTAAAATACATATTTCAAACTTTACCAATGAATTATAAACTATTCCATTTTAATTGTCAATTCTTCCCGAGGCGTTTACGAAACTGTTAAATTATATATTTATGACCAGTGATAATTCTCTTACCTCATACTCTGCATAAGGTTTTCTTAATCTTTCCCACCACATTTGAAGTAGCAGACTTTTGAAAACATTTAGCGCAAAAGGAGAAATTGCTCATTATGCGTGAAATATCCTTTTGCAAGAATATTTTCAACTTTATTTAAATAAATGGTATTTTTATTCATTTCTAAAGAGTTTTTCATATTTTTACTATATATTTTCAAAGTTGTTGGCTGCAGATTTATTGTATGTGGGAAAGGGGTTAGAGTCTTTTCCAAATTTACAACAAATCAAAAGCAGCAGACTTTGAACACACCTCGGGTCTATATACATGACTTTGAATACACATAGGGTCTCTATACATGACTTTGAATACACCTAGGGTCTATACATGACTGTGTATACATCTAGGGTCTCTACACATGACTTTGAACACACATAGGGTCTCTATACATGACTTTGAATACACCTAGGGTCTATACATGACTGTGTATACACCTAGGGTCTATACATGACTTTGTATACACCTAGGGTATCTATGCATGACTTTGAATACACCTAGGGTCTCTATACATGACTTTGAATACACCTAGGGTCTATATACATGACTGTGTATACACCTAGGGTCTATACATGACTTTGTATACACCTAGGGTCTCTATACATGACTTTGAATACACCTAGGGTCTCTATACATGGCTTTGAATACACCTAGGGTATATACATGACTGTGTATACACCTAGGGTCTATACATGACTTTTAATACACCTAGGGTCTCTATACATGACTTTGAACACTCTATACATGACTTTGAATACACCTAGGGTCTCTCTATACATGACTTTGAATACACATAGGGTCTATATACATGACTTTGAACACACATATGGTCTATATACATGGCTTTGAATACACCTAAGGTCTATATACATGACTTTGAATACACCTAAGGTCTATATACATGACTTTGAATAAACATAGGGTCTATATAGATGACTTTGAACATACCTAGGGTCTCTATACATGACTTTGAATACACCTAGGGTATCTATACATGACTTTGAACACATCTAGGGTATCTATACATGACTGAACACACATAGGGTCTATATAAATGACTTTGAACACACATAGGATCTCTATACATGACTTTGGACATACCTAGGGTCTCTATACATGACTTTGAACACACCTAGGGTATATATACATGACTTTGAACACACATAACGTCTCTCTACATGACTTTGAATATACCTAGGGTCTCTATACATGACTTTGAACACACATAGGGTCTCTATACATGACTTTGAACACACCTAGGGTCTCTATGCATGACTTTGAACACACATAGGGTCTCTATATATGACTGAACACACCTAGGGTCTCTATAAATGACTTTGAACACACATAGGATCTCTATACATGACTTTGAACATACCTAGGGCCTCTATACATGACTTTGAACACACCTAGGGTCTCTATACATGACTTTGAACACACCTAGGGTATCTATACATGAAGATATAATTATTGAATAGGGTTGAAAACAGAGGCATCATGAAGCATATGTATGTCAAAAATGGTTAAACCCTTCCTACCTGCAGAAGTATTTCGATGATGACTTTTATTAACACTGTGGCAAAGGAGAAATTGCTCAAAAGGATGTTAAATGATTACTGTTTTAGTTCAGATGTTTACTGTTTAAGTTCAGAGGATTACTGTTTTAGTTCAGATGATTACTGTTTTAGTTCAGATGTTTACTGTTTAAGTTCAGATGTTTACTGTTTTAGTTCAGATATTACTGTTTTAGTTCAGATGATTACTGTTTTAGTTCAGATGTTTACTGCTTAAGTTCAGATGTTTTCAATGTGGTCTGCTGCAAATGTGTTGTACGTTAAACACATACTCAAATGTGTTGTACGTTAAATGCATACTCAAATGTGTTGTAGGTTAAACACATACTCATTTGTCTTTCAAACCCTATGGTGTGACAAAAGAGACATAACTTGCAATGAGACACAGTTTTTTTTAGTATGCGCAACATAGGCAATTTAGCAAAAAAGAAAACATTATTTTCTACACCTGTTTTGCAATGTCTACTATACTCCCACAATGTTTACAAATGTTATCTGCTGCAGGGACATCAACACTGGGAAAGAGTATCTGAAATAACTTACATGGTAGGTCCATTTTTCTCTTGGGGCCACCTTCCTATATGGACTATCAAAACTGCTTGATCCACGACTTGAACAACTCACTTGACCCATTGTTTTAAAACTCTCTCACACATACAATAAATCTGGATCCATACGACATAATTCATCTTATGATTTGAGCCGAAAGCAATGTCAAAATTGCTCATTTAACCCTTTACCATATACAGACGCTTTATGACGCCTCTGCAGCAGACGACTTTAAAAAACATTGTGACAAAAGGAGAAATTGCCACAACGTTTTCAACTCTTTTCAGTAATTATATCGGTGTTTTTGTCAAGATGTTTTCAAAGTAGTCTGCTTCAGATATGTTTTAAGTGTGAAAGGGTTAAAGGAACAAATTGTCTTTTTTGCTAAAATGTTTTCAGAAGTCTTCTGCTGTTTGGGACGGGGTTAAGTCACAGAAAACTTTACTAAAACACTCTCCCACCTGTTGATGCAATTTGACACATCTGCATCAGTTTATTTTTGAGAAACGTGCAGTAAAAGAGACAATTGCTCTTAATTTAAGAGTAAGAAAATTAGTCTTTCTTTTACAGAGATTTTCCTTATTTTATACCTTGAAG
>JAUELF010000009.1:452669-464614 GCA_031471495.1 Clinocardium nuttallii
TTTGTCACTATGTTTTCGAAAGGCCGTCTGCTGCAGAGGCGTAGGAAAACGTCTACATGAAGGAAAGGCTTTAACCTAATTAGTCTCTATAGCCTTTTACTTTCTGCTCCATGGCAGCGCCATTCTTAGTCTATTCCTGGATCGAAAATGGGACAGGTAACTACAGACCAACTTTCACGGAACTTGCATTTTTATTCTCTTTCTTTTTCTTTGCTTTTTCTTTAAACCCATCTGCAGCAGACGGCTCGGAAAAAAATATATGTGAATATTTATAAATGAAACATTATTGAAACAAATGAAAACATTGTTGCAAAAAGAGAAACAGCTCATAATAAGCCATATCTCATTTTGAAACAATGTTTTCAAAAGTTTGTCTTTCGCTGAGGCGTCAGAAATCGTCTATATGTGGGAAATGGTTACAGATATCTACAAGGTATTCTTGATTAACCCATATTTGAAATTATGCTAAAAATGGCGTGAAACCGAAACAAAACAAAGATTTACCGATATTTAAAACAATAATTTAGCCGTCCCGCGAGAAAACCAATATTATGGCATCTGCGTAATGTAGCGACACGATCAGACAAACAATTTCAACAATCTAGAAAACTGAACAATTTATATTATAAAGAGTTGAAAATATTGCAATAAAAGGTGAAATTGTTCGTTCACCTTCATTGCAATATTTTCAAAAGTCATGTTCAACGACAGGTGTCAAATGTCGCCTGTGTGAAGTAACAATGGGTTTAGTCATATAATGCACAGAAATTGTACAGTCGTCTGCTCTAACCTTTTCCCACATACAATAAATCTGCAATTATAATTATTGAGTAGAGTTGAAAACATTATGCTAAAAGGAGAAATTGCTTATTTTTAGCAAGTTTTCCTTCGATAAAATGTTTTTAAACGTCTTCCTGTTGCTTATGGAAAAGAAAGCCAACCGATATTTTTGATAAAAATACAGTTATACTTTTGTTTTCTATTTTAGCCTACAGAACTCGCCTTCATATAGAGGGGCGTCGCCTTATGACCTAGCCAGAGCATCACATACAACAACAACCGACCTTCGAAAAGCACACATACAAAATGTCTTCTCAACAGCATGGGAAATCAGGGAGTGAAAATGCCAAAAGTGGACCAACTAAAAGTATTAGTACAAGAAGAAGTGATTTAAACACAGTTGAAAATGCTCCAATAAAAGGTCCAATCCGACCCGTAAGAGTGAAACGTCTTAAAGAACCAGAAAAACTAATTCAATCAACCGCGTTTCCTGATTGTAAAACAGAAACAGGAGTACAAGTAGAAAAGGTGCAATCTCGAAAGAAGAGTAAAATTGCGGTTTTGACACCTAGTGTTAAAACAGGAAAGGTTATTGATCATAAAATAGATTTAAAAGAAGAAAGTGAAAAAATAAAAACAGAGAAAAGTCCAAAGATTCACAAACGTTCAGAAGAGAGACATATTCATTTTTCAGATGAACACGAGAAATGTCAAGCAAATAAAGCGGATAGTGATGAGTCAAACGATAATAGAAAAAGGAAATTAAAAGATAAACGTGCACTTTTCCGATTTAGTAAATCAAGTTACAATAGTGAACATGTATCGGCAGATTTGAATGATGGTAAACCAATTACAAAAAGCGTGTCCCCAGTTTCAACCGGAAAGAATAATAAACATGAAGAAATTCCTTTGAAATATTTAGCTAAACGTGGTGAGTCACCGTCTAAAAAAGCGGTTACTCAACAACTAATCAAAGAAACTGATCAAAAGGAGTCCCAGTGGATTATTCACGACGATGAACGATCTAAAGATCAGGACACGCAACGAAACCAAACACACTCAAGCAGAAACAGGGAAACAGGACATATAAAAGAACGTACTGAACATGTAAAAATATCATCTCATAGTCCAAAGGAACAGAGAAATATTAAAACGGACACAATTAAATCTGATAAAGGGACTTTGAAACAGGCTCTTCCGAAACATTTCTTATCGCCCGATATAGGGTCACCAATACTTGAGAAGTCAAAAAGTCAACAGCGACTACAGAACCAAAGTTCTACGGAGACGAGTGGCCTTGGCGAGACGATTACTTCCGGGTTCAGCTCTCAGGAGAGCATTACAAGCGTGCATAGTTACCAAAACGGCTCAAAAACAACCGTACCTGGTATCATCGATTCACAGCTCACATTCCAAGAAGATCTAGGTATCGATCTTAGAGAGGATACAACGAGTAGTAAACACGAGGATAATAGTACTTATGAGACCAAAACTATCGATTCACAAAATGTAATTAATGGTAGGGATGAACCTGGGAATTATTGCGAAAACATAAAAAGTAGATTCATTAATAAAAGCGGCCCAATACATGTTCCTTCTGGGAGTTCCCGTGCTGTAGACATCACGGAAAGGGAAATTTCTAATAGAGCAATACGTTATCGACCAATGAAAGAGCAGATTGATCAGCACCAAACTCATTTTCTCGGGCCTGCCGACCAATTAAATAATAATGGTGCCAGTAAGAAGCGGGGCAGCCAGCCAAATACCTCGACGGAGTTGGGTAATTTGGATCAGGAAGGTAGTTATCATGCTGTTACGGATTTCGACGAATTATTTCAACAGAGTCAGAACCTTCCCCCTCAGCAAACGACGATGGGTCTTGGGATAGAGCAGATTAACAACGAATGGAATCGCCATACACGTGCTTCGTCCATTAAGAGTATTCGGAGTAACAGATCGTCACAGGGGTCCTTCCGGTCACGTTCCGGATCATGGAGGCGCTCATCCAGACGCTTTTTAGGCGAAAAGGATGGATCAAAATGGATGAAATGGGGACAAGAAAGGAGAGCGTCTTTCCGGCGACGCTTGGACAAATTAGAACAGCCGGAACCGGAAGTCCCGCCAAGACCATCGACTCCGATAAAAAAGGCCAGACAAGAGGGGCTTATGTTCATTCATCCGGATTTGGAGAGTAAATATATATCCGAGGAAGACATCAATTACATCCAACGACATCGACAACAGAGATTACAAACGTTTAAAGTGATCGAAAAGTCAAAAAATGTCCGGTATCTCCACGATAGAGCGGAATTTAGTAGGCTGACTGCAAATGATTTGAATATTCTGACCCGGTTTTGGGAACACCGTGTGTTTGTTCGCTCAAGATACATTTCTATTTTGCTCAGTTTTGTAACTGTTGTGATTTATATTATAAGTATATGCAGTTCCAATTGGATAACGTACCCTTCAGAGGAAGGTAAGTCTTTTATTATTATTATTAATATTATTAAATTATAAATAATTATTATTATTATCATTATTATTATTATGATTATTTTTATTTGTAGTAGTAGTATAACTATCATTATAATCATATTCTTGTAATTTTGATTAAATTGATTTAAAATCTCCATCATCACCATCATCATCACCATCATCACCATCATCATCACCATCATCACCATCAACAGCATCATCATCATCATCGTCAGCAGCAGCAGCAGCATCACCATCATAAGCATCGTCATCATCATCATCATCATCATCATCATTATTATTATTAATTCATTTTCTTTTAAAATGATTATAAAGTTATTTTGCTAGCGTTGCTGTCGTCATCCTGTTGTTGATAAGCTTTTATTTGTGTACCCTTCATCCGGACTACATAACATCTAATTAACATCAGACAATTAGGGATGATGCATGATACAATATCACTCATTCGGACATTAAGCCGTCAATGAAAAAAAAACAAATCCGCAAATATGTTTTAATTAAGAAAAGAAAAGGCTTCTCTTACTTATTTTACAATAAATAGCGATTTTATCATCAATCTGCCTCCTATCTCTTACTAAGTCTGACTCTTAAATGAAACTCACCATTAACATTAATTAATTTAGTTTCTCAAATTAAGTTAAATATTAAACCATGTTTAAGATCACGATGATGTTCATGTCCAAGTCGGTAGCGACGTGGGCTGTCAATCCAAAAGTTATTATTGTATAACCCTGCTCGGCAAACTTTCCTTCCGGAGTTCGACAACCGTCAATGCGACTGGCGTCATCCGTCCTTCATTAATGGTCTATCGTTCAATGTACAAAAGCAGTCAGTTACTTTGAATTGAAAGACTGATTGGAGGATTACTGGTGTGGACAAATCCAGATAACACATGGTTATGTGAACTGGCCGCCGTGGTATCACTTAAGGTTTGTTGAGAGCAGAGTTAAACCATACTTAATAACAATGAAGTAAAAGGAATACCTACCAGTTTTACTGATATCTTTCAAACGTATAAGATTGTCTTAACAACGATCGATGCTATCTATGTACCCTAAGCACGTCATCTAACGGGTTGCATCAATGAATTTCGCCAAGTTCTGTCATACTTATGGCAGAGTCTTTCGTAAAAAAAGAATTGGAATGAATCAGATCAGACCGAACAAATTTAATATTTCCGAGTTATTTATATAAGAATATGTTCAAAAATTGTTTAACCTCATTCGGACTTTAAACCGCCAATGAAAAAAAGCCCGGATAAATGTTTTAATTAGGAAAATCTAAAGTTTCTCTAACTTATTTAAGAATAAATAGGGATGTTATTCCCAATCTGCCAGCGTCATTTATAATCTTTAATGAAACTCCCCATTAATATTAATAAATGATGTTACTACAATTAAGTTAAATATTTAACTTTGGTATTATCACAATGATGTTCAAAGCTGAGCATAGGTATCCGGTAACTAGGTGGTCAATCCAGAATTTATATTGAGATTATTCAACTTTTTCACGGGTGACTTCTCCCATTCACAAGACGGCGAGTGAATTATATTCTTATCTTTGAAAAAATAAGTTGCATAATCTGTTTATTACATCTCATTGTTATTTGTTGTATTACATTAAATGTTTCACCATATTTTATGTTTACTGGGGATTTTCTTTCATCTTTTTACCTACTTTGCGCATTATTTTCGGATGAGGCGTGGCCGTGGAAAAAAGGGAGGGGCACGCAAGCGCACTTGTGTACGAGATTATAGGTAGTTAATTCACTGGTGTTAATTAAATGTAAATCAACGATTATCAATTTTATTTCATCGAGATATCCTTATGATGGATAGAAATGTAATACAATTGTATAACCCTGCTCGGCAAACTTTTTTACCAGAGTTTGACAAAAATCTTTGCGACAATCGTCATCCGTCTGTCACCAATGGTCTAACAAGTCAATGTGGAAAAGAAGTCAGTTGCTATGAAAGACTGATTGGGGGATTACTGGTGTGAAAAAGACCAGGTAACACATGGTTATGTGAACTGGTCGCCGTGATATCACCCGGGATACATGTAGCTAGCCATGCTTTAGTTAACATTTGGACACCTGTTGAGCTTAGATCAGTATACATATCATAACGTAGGCAAGGGTTTATTGGCTTATGTAGATGCTAAAATATTGCATATAAGTCCGGGTCGACAATCATCCTCGATCACCATTTGTGTGTTTTGAAACTTTCAATAGCCGATTTAAAACTATATTTAAACAACAAAATAGCAGAAGTGTAAGTATATAAGGCAAATCAAGGGGGAAAACATTGTATTTGCTCGCCAAAAAGTTAATTCTACACGGCGAGGGTAAATAAAACCATATAATGAATATAAAAAAACAACATTGTATATAATAATGGTGTGAAGTAATTTCTTAAATTTTACATATGACATGCGCTTACTTGTAACTGTATGTGAAATTTCGTGTGTATTTCAATCTGTTAAAGAGATTCGGATGATTTTATTTCCCAGGGTAGTTTATCTCGTAGTTCTGAACAACTATTTTAAGGATCGTTTCCAAGCTTTTATTTCTGTGGGTTTTTTTCTAATTGAAGGTTCACGTTTGCTGCAGATCGCAATGAATAATTTGATAAGCAAATTTATTTTACAACTAAACCTAACTATTTGGTGAATAGAAGAACCAGTAGCACTCGCGTGTGTTTGTTGACCCTTTCCAACGTACAGACGTCTTTTGAAACACTAGGGCAAAAGCAGAAATCGCTGATAATTAGCAATAACTATTCCTCCTATTTTAAATTAATTCAATAACATTTCAATCATTCATAGAAAGTCTGCACATTTTGACAAAATGTTTGGACAAAGTTTTCTTCTGCAGATGTGGTGTATGTGAGAAAGGGTTTATTCTACCATTAATACCCATATATCGTCTGGGTTTTACATGATCGATTTGTATTTTACATGTCAGGTTCAATTCTCCAATTTCTTTCTCAGCCTTGATCAGGCAACACGGATATTTTGATCAATGCTTTGTAGTATATGTACGTGCTGCAGTGGTTGGTTTTATGCACGGACTAGTCAGTTTAACATGACACTATTGAACTATGTCTGACAGTCAGTTTTACCTGACAATATTGAACAATGTCTGACAGTCAGTATAACCTGACACTATTGAACTATGTCTGACAGTCAGTTTTACCTGACAATATTGAACTATATCTGACAGTCGGTATAACCTGACACTATTGAACTACGTCTGACGGTCAGTTTTACCTGACACTATTGAACTATGGCTGACAGTCAGTATTACCTGACACTATTGAACTATATCTAACAGTCAGTATTACCTGACACTATTGAACTATGTCTGACAGTCAGTATTACCTGACACTATTGAACTATGTCTAACAGTCAGTATTACCTGACACTATTGAACTATGTCTAACAGTCAGTATTACCTGACATTATTGAACTATGTCTAACAGTCAGTATTACCTGACACTATTGAACTATGTCTGACAGTCAGTATTACCTGACATTATTGAACTATGTCTAACAGTCAGTATAATCTGACACTATCGAACTCTGGCTGACAGTCAGTATTACCTGACACTATTGAACTATGTCTGACAGTCAGTATAATCTGACACTATTGAACTCTGTCTGACAGTCAGTTTAACCTCCCAATATTGACCTATGTCTGACAGTCAGTTTTACCTGACATTATTGAACTATGTCTAACAGTCAGTATAACCTGACACTATTGAACTATGTCTGAGAGTCAGTTTTACCTGACACTATTGAACTATGTCTGACAGTCAGTTTTACCTCGTACTATTGACCTATGTCTGACAGTCAGCTTTACCTGACACTATTGAACTATGTATGACAGTCAGTTTAACCTGCCACTATTTAACTATATCTGACATTCAGTATTACCTGGCACTATTGAACTATGTCTGACAGTCAGTATAACCTGACACTATTGAACTATGTATGACAGTCAGTTTTACCTGACATTATTGAACTATGTCTGACAGTCAGTTTAACCAGACACTATTGAACTATGTCTTACAGTCAGTATAACCTGACACTTTTGCACTATGTCTGACAGTCAGTATTACCTGACACTATTAAACTATGTCTGACAGTCAGTATTTCCTGACACCATTGAACTATGTCTGACAGTCAGTTTTACCTGACACTATTGAACTATATCTGACAGTCAGTTTAACCTGACACTATTGAACTATGTCTAACAGTCAGTATAACCTGACACTCTTAAACTATGTCTGAGAGTCAGTTTTACCTGACACTCTTAAACTATGTCTGAGAGTCAGTTTTACCTGACACCATTGAACTATATCTGACAGTCAGTTTAGCATGACATTATTGAACTATATCTGACAGTCAGTTTAACCTGACACTATTGAACTATGTATGACAGTCAGTTTTACCTGACATTATTGAACTATGTCTGAAAGTCAGTTTTACCAGACACTATTGAACTATGTCTGACAGTCAGTATAACCTGACACTTTTGCACTATGTCTGACAGTCAGTATTACCTGACACTATTGAACTATGTCTGACAGTCAGTATTACCTTACATTTTTTAACTATATCTGACAATCAGTATAACCTGACACTTTGAACTATATCTGACAGTCAGTATAACCTGATACTTTGAACTATATCTGACACTATTGAACTATATCTGACAGTCAGTATAACCTGACACCTTGAACTATATCTGACAGTCACTTTAACCTGACACTATTGAACTATATCTGACAGTCAGTATTACCTGACAATATTGAACTGCGTCTGACAGTCAGTATTACCTGACACTATTGAACTATGTCTGATATAGAGGCTTCAGAAAGTGTCTGTATATAGGAAAGGGTTACATTTCACATATGTTCATAATTTGTACTCAATTTACATATTGTTCAGAAGCACATACATTCTCGTAGTTGGTCAACCAGAAGTCTTATTTTGGATATAGATTGTATAAAGATCTTCTTAAATGAGATTGCACTTTACAATAGGCTGTTATACTTTTTACTTACCTACATTCAAGTACATCTTATACACATACGATTCGTGCCGCGAGAAAACCAACATTGTGGACTCTGCGTAAAATATAGACTCGGATGAGCCTAACCATGCCGCACAGGCTTACCCGGATAGACCCTTTTCGCCTACTGTGGATTTTCTTTACTCCATAACCCTGAGACGGAATGAGTCAGCCCCGATCAGACTGCGCGGACTGCGCAGGCTGTTCTGAGTCGATATATTACGCAGAGGCCATAATGTTGGTTTTCTCGCGGGACGGCTCATATTTAAAATTATCATACGAGGTTAACTATACGAAAGGTTGACAATCTGGTTGAGTCAGTAAGTGATGAATCAGCTATACTACTAATCAACTTCTCGTCGAAAGATGTTGACACCAATAACCGTGTGCTGTTGACCTTTCCCCACATACAACAAATCTGTAACAGACGACTTTGACAATATTTAGACGACAATATCTAACATCGCTATAAATTAAAGAAACCCTTTTGAAAAGAGTTATAAACATTGTGGTAAATAGTGAGTGATTGCTCAATAGTCGTTGAATTGCTGCAGACGCGTCACAATTCGTCTGCAAGCTAGAAAGGGTAAACTATTTCCCTTATACAGATACTACTGCTCAGTTTTCAAGACTTTGCAATCATTTTAAGAAGTTATAGGTAATATCAGTAAGTCACTGTTTTCAACAGATTCCGGTGAAATGCAGTAGCATTCAACCGAAAAGTGTTGAACTATTTTCTGATGTCTAACTAGTAATTTAGTCCTTGGAAGTGTCGGTTCTTCATGCTTCAGATCACGGACTTCGGAGACCCGAGTATAAGTGATTTATTATATTCCCTTCGTATTAAAATTATGTTACCATTTTTCTTTACGAACTACAGGACTTTTTTTATTTAGAGAGGACTTAAAAAGAATGTCATATTAGTAGGTTTGTGATAAAGAGTTCACTCTTTATATATGCAGATATTTCTATATTTATTTATTTATACAAGAATTATTTCCATAAACGACCATAACGAACAATATGTTTCCCAATATCACGGGGTTTTGACCGCGTCACATTAAAACCTATATTGGGGTCTATTGCGATCAGCGAAGGTCCAGATAAACCTGTGTCTTCGTGCAGTCTGATCGGGGTTCCTTTCTTACCACCATTTAGCCGTAAGTTTACCAAATGCTTCCCGGGAACTGTTTGACTAAAATCCGCCATCAGAAGAATATTTGATGGTTATGTGTAATTAACTAGAAATACTACGAAGATCAATGTTCGTGTGACGTTGTTATTGTACACACGCTATTCGATGTTTCCATTTGGTTAAACTGGTTCCTCGTTGACATGAGGAATCCGCCGTGGTTGAGTGGTTAGCGTCGGGGATTAAAAACCGGGCCTCCTGGGTTCGATCCCCGGTCGCGGCTGGACGGTCATGGTGGAGTGCCCTTGGACAATGCACATTTCCTAGCCTATTTATTACTGGTTTGTTAAACCAGGGATCATGAATGTGCGAACTATCGCTGTGATATAACTGAAATAATGTTGAAACTCGTTGAACATATGACCTAAATATGCGATAGCAGGTGATGTAAACGATTAAACATGTGGTTTGCCATACTTGATGAGTATGGAAACCCGACGTGGTTTTCTTAAACGTGAAGGCACTGATATTTGCTTTATAGTTTAAGATGAGTAGCGAGCTACCTACACTTAGATACCTAAACTAAGACACGCTTGCATAATCCACATCTAAATTATGGCGCTGCCATTCATTATGCCTTGTGAATGACATAGGTAACAAAGCGCCATTCATCTTCCACCAACATGTTGGGGAGAATATTGTGGGATGTTTAGGTACAAAAAAAACATTAGGTGCCATGGTGAAATACTGTTGAAAACAGTGTTAAACTCAAATAAATAAATACTGAAATTCCTAGCTCAATGAGGTTTGCATTTCCGATGTATGTTTGTGCCTTTTGTTTGTTAAGGCTATTGTAGTATACTAGAATGGTCTGTCTCCATAGACACTATGTAGCTATGTGTTTGTAAAAATTACTTTGCTATGTAGCTAGTCTGGAGCCAATGTAACCCGACCAGGCTCGGCAAACACTCTACCACGTCGTTTCTAAAGCTAGCTTTATATCGGAGTAGTGTAAATATACCCTTATTCGAACAGATACATAGTGTCTATTTATGAGCACTTTTTCCATTTGCCACAATGTTTTCAACTATTTTCACTAATTATACCTTCATTTTTCAGTGTAATGTAGATGCGCTAAGAGCCGAATTGCTAGATGAGACTCATTTACTTACATATGAGACGTTCTACGAGAAACCCAACAGTGTGGACTCTGCGTAATGTATCGACCCGGATCAGTCTAAGCATGCCGTGCAGGCTAACCTGGTCATTCACTTTTCATCTCATGTGGATTTTCTGTTTCAAGACTCTATACCTCAATCCCCTTGAGACGGCGGAATTTGTCGGCCTGGATTAGCCTGCGCAAACTGATCTGGGTCGATACATTTAGCAGAATATCTTTACTCCGAAACTTAGAAAAGCAATTTTCAGGTAATTATATGTATGGGAAAATCAAATACTTTAACCAAAACATATAGGATCAAGCATGGATAACCTGTTAATTGTCATAAGAAATATGAAATACACCTAGGGACCTTAATCTAAACATTTGAACAGAAAACATACGAAGATGTGAGCCGGCCAACATCATGGACTCTGCGTGATGTATCGACCCAGATCAGCCTGCGCAGTACGCGCAGGTTAATCCGGGCCGACACATTCCGTCTCAGGGAAAAGAGATATAGAGTAATGGTTCCTGAGACATAATTTCCAAAGTAGGCGAAAGTGATTTCCCGGATTAGCCGGCACTGCATGTTTTGGCCGATCCGGGTCGTTACTTTACGCAGAGTTCACTATGTTGATTTTCTCGTGGGATCGGCTCATGTGACAATCTGATATGTGATACTGATACGCGAACCCATCGAATTTCAATCTTGTTAAACCCGTTTATTAAATATTAGTGACGTAAAGGACCTTGACCCATGGTTAGCTTTGTGGCCAAGTAATATATTCCAAATGTTAGACTGGGACCGAGTCACACTTAAACATACCTTCAGAACTTAGTGACGATCCACGAGCAAGATCAGGATTATACCCAGTTCGTGTTCTAGTCGTACACACAGCATCGAAGATTTTAATATTTTGAAAACTAGACGTATATATTTGTTCGAAAACCATGTTGGAAAAGTAGACATTGATTGTTTCGAGCATTCTCTCCTTAAAAAGTCGTCTGCTGTTATAAGTGTTTGTATCACGTAAAGGGTGAATTGAAAAGCAATTTACAATACAAATTCCCAGTGGAGGCGTCAGAAGTCGTCTGTATCAAACAAAGGGTTAATATTGGTCTAAAATGCCTAGCTTTATTGTATGAAATGTGTTTTAGGACGGTTTCACTAATTATTCAGTTATATTACGGTGTTTCCTGGGAACGTTACTAGTACTACTGTTTGATTTAGCCTGGCACCAGTGAAACAATCGTGATGCTAACAACACTATCACTAATTATTCAGTTATATTACGGTG
>JAUELF010000009.1:490727-503562 GCA_031471495.1 Clinocardium nuttallii
GATAGAGGTATAGAATAATTATTCATGAAACAGAAAATATATAGGCGAAACGTGACTATCCCGGTAAGACTGCGCGGCATGCTTAGGCTGATCATGGTCCATACATTACGCAGACGCCATAGTGTTTATTTTCTGGAGAAACGGCTCAATTCTAAGCTCTATGCTTTTGGATGGGCTAAGTCTATGTGGAAAAGCAGCCAGTTACTTGGGAAGATTGTTGTGTGGAGTACTGGTGTTAGAAAACCAGGAAACACGTGAGTAGGTAACTGGCCGCCGCGATATAACAGAGAAATTGTTAAAACACGGCGTTAAACCGCAATCAACCAATCAATCAACTATGCTTTCGGTTTCAGACAAGAAGATTTTCAAATAAATTGCGTGATTTCCACTTTTGTCACAATTTCTAAACAATAAGGAACAAGTTAATGTCGTATTGCAAGCAAAACCAAAGTCCCCCACTGAACGAGGACATTTGACCTATACGTGTGATCTTGACCTTTGAGGTACATGGCTGGGTGTTGAGTGTCACATGTAACATCATCATGGTGAACATGTATACACCTTGAGTGACTTGGGAATCCTATGATGCATGGTATCTCATTTTGTCTGTTGACCTCTAATTGTGACCTTGACATTTGAGGTACAGGCCTGGGTATTGTGCGTGACACGCCACCTTTTCATGGTGATCATGTGTGCCTAGTAACTTGGGAATACTATGATGCATGGTTGAGATGCGGGTCGGACAAGGTACAGTACTATCAAACAGTTCTCATGTTGACCTTTGACCTCTTAGTGTGACCTTGACATTTTAGATACAGGCCTGGGACTTGAGCATGACACGCTGTCTCATCGTGGTGAACGTTTGTGCCAAGTTTCTTTGAAATCCTATGATGCATGGTTGAAATGAGGGCCGGACAAGGTACAGTCCTATCAAATAGTACTCATTTTAACCTTTGACATATAAGTGTGACCCTGACATTTGAGATAAAGGCCTGTGTCTTGAGCATGACACGCTGCCTCATCATGGTGAACGTTTGTGCCAAGTTCCTTGGAAATCCTATGATGCATGGTTGAGATGTGGGCCGGACAAGGTAATCCTATCAAACAGTACGCATTTTGACCTTTGACCTCTAAGTGTGACCGTGACATTTGAGGTACAGGCCTGGGTCTTGTGCGCGACACACAGCCTAATCACCATGAACGTGTTTGTGCCAAGTGTCATGGAAATCCAATGATACATGGTTGAGATGCGGGCCGGACAAGATAATCCTATCACACAGTACGCATTTGAACTTTGACCTCTAAGTGTGACCTATACATTCGAGGTACAGGCCTTGGTCGTGTGCGCGACACACCGCCTCATCATAGTGAGTGTGTGTGCAAGTGCGCGACACACCGCCTCATCATGGTGAATGTTAGTGCCAAGTGTCTTGAAAATCCTATAATACATGGTTGAGATGCGGACCGGACAAGGTAGTCCTATCTAACACTACGCATTTTGACCTCTCAGTGTGATACACTACCTCATCATCGTGAATGTTTGGCCAAGTGCCTTGGAAATCCTATGATGCATGGTTGAGATACAGGCCGGACAATGTAATCGTATCAAACAGTACGCATTTTGAACTTTGACCTCGACATTTGAGGCACAGGCCTGGGTCTTGTGCGCGAGACAGCGCATCATCATGGTGAACGTTTGTGCCAAGTTTCTTTGAAATCCTATGATACATGGTTAAGTCGAAAAAGGGATATTACTGAATAAAAGCCAGAGGTACTTGTATGTGACTTGGTATAGACATGCGTATTGTGCCTAGGAACATGTGTACCAATCTTCATATGGAAATGTTGAGCTGTGTTTAAATTATGAGATCAAGTTAAAGCGTTGTGACGACGATCCCAAGGGATAACGCAATTACCCGGGTTTTGTTTTCTTTCGAAAACCAGACCAGCTAAAAAGATGAAAAATGTGCCGGCAGGAGAAATTGCTCATGAGTAATTTCTCCTTTTGTCATAATGCTTCAAAATGCCTCTGAAATTGACAACAGGGTACGGACTCCGATAAGCATCAATAGTATTCTATCTAATGTGCAGAGTATGTCAGAGAAGATTGTTGAATGGTTAATACTCATTAGCGAACAATGTATAAATCCTCATCCAACTGCGCTAATTGGTTCGTATCTACACTGCGGAGTTGATACAAATCTCATATGGTTTGTTGTATAACAGCGTAGGCTCTTGGCTCGTACCTTTCTAGGGGAGAAATGAAAAACGAAGACGAGTTATTAAGACATGTAGCTTTATTGACAAATGAAAGTAACTGATACAAGTACATGTATATAGGCGACCATTCACACACTGACTGAGACTAGTCCGATAATGTACTTGACACTAATAACCTCCCCTGACTACAGAGTGATGGGACTTTGTTCACACGAGTGGATCCAGAAGCTAGCGTCTAAACGCAAGATTACACTGCTAGGAATGACAGCTTTGAGCCAGACTTTAAGGCTTGCAAGAGACCAAGATCTATGAACACATCGTTCGTAAATAGCTCCATTGTAAATGCATGGAAGACATCACAGAAAAACGAGCTTCTTTTCTAACATTGAATTCGAATGTCATTTCAGTATAGAAGTCCGTGCAGCAGAGAACCCTGAATCCAACCCTGTGTTCCATAACACCTCTATAGCTGGTTAGGCATTTATTTATCTAGATGAGATTTTCCCCTAAAAGATTTGAAAACACAAGGTTGAGAATGAAATAAGCAGTGAATAGGTAAATGTGTATTGTTCTACATAAATGTATATCGTGAATAATTATAAATCTTTTTTTCTCTCAAATTTATACAAATATCTTAATCTAGGTTTTTATTCTGTAACGTATTTAAAAATTGTCCATTTCATTATTCAGAATTCATTATCAACGAACAATAATCAATATTGCATACTCTGCAGTTTTTACCATGATTACGAATGCAATTCCAGTATCATTATCTTTTTTCTTGAAACACCAAATGGACTACTTCACCATGCCAGAGATGGTTTCAACTGTTTACATCATCGAACAAAAACTAACTAGTATAACTGGCATTCAAGTTTTAAGTATAGTTATCATGCAAGATGTGCAGTGAAGATTTTGAGAGACCTGTTTTAACAGAATGTTAACTCCAGAAGCAGAACTTAGTGCGAAAGCTGCCTGCAATAATTAGAACAAATCATAACGGACGATTTAAAACATTTAATTCTTAAAATCATCATTTCTTTTGACTTCGATGCTTTAATAGGAGACAACAAGCTGTCTGTTAAGTGATATCTGGTAAATAGTTGAAAGAAAAAGGAAGCTGGCATGGGTATTAAGAAGCTATAGGGGTGGATCTTTATTTATCTTGGCTAGAATGAAACAAGACTGGTATAAAGGCATTATTCTAATGAACAAATTGTGAGATACACAAAATACTACTAGGTTATTGACTGAAAATGTCTACTTATCCAAGCACATCAATTAAATTCCTGGTTATTCAAATCACTTTCTTTTGGTGATGGTCCGTTTGAATGGCGTGTGTGCAGCCTATTTCATGATTATAACCCACTCCTTTAGCAATCTCTTTACGAAATACTCATTACTAAGAGAGGTCCTATCTCTGAAGGTAAATGCCTTTATACCAAATCCGCCTTTATCTTTAAACAAGCATTGCTTTGACAATTTACCAATCATGATATATATATGTACACACATATATATATAAGAGAAGCGTCTAGCGTTTTGGGGTCATACTGCATCTGTGTATAGTGAAGACTCTAATGAGCACAGTCTCACCGAGTCTTCACTGTCAGGCCATATGTTACAGACACAAATCCTTCTTCCGACATAAAATTAGACTTGAAGCCAAAGTAATTTTGAGCCTATGTGACTTTATATGATCTCATTAGCGACTCACCAAGACCTCCAAATTGCCAGACGCGGCTCAAATACACACTTATGTATGGAGAAAATAAAAAGCTCACATCACTGATACACTATGAACTACACAAGAGATTGGACTTTAAACACTATCATAATGATTGCACTTTTTTATATAAATTTCCACATGAATATATATACAAAACTTGCCCATTTCATATTCCTTTTCGAAGAAAAACTAAGCTTTTAGATAATCCAGTCAAATTCATCAATATACAATGCTCTTTACCATTCCTGACATTTTCAAAAGTATTTGAATAAAATAATTAATCAGATCAGTTAACTCATATTCCATAGGTGGCACACCAGTACACTGTTGAACAGTTCTATAAGGTTGTATAAATTAGATTAAAAATATCAAAAGGTCAAAAACAAGTTTTCAGGTGCTTTTCAAATTTTGGCATTCCATCACTTTTTTTTCCTCCATAGTCAAGATAAAATTATATAAACTTTTCTACTGCATTTTTATCACAAGGTTACGCTTATTAACATTGCTTTCCAAAGAAGATGATCTTCTGTTTTTCCTTAACCCTTTCATACAAAACTTATGTTTATTGACCGTTGCAGAGTACTTCTAGAAACTAAAAGTGGGCGAGGAGGACGCACCGTTTCAGACTGCCTCCCCCCCCCCACCCGGATTGTTCCAAAAATGCCTGTGAAGTGTACTATCATTGGAAATACAAGTTTTATACAAGTCGATAATCATGTTAAGTGTAAAAGGGCTACTAAAATCACAATAATGAAATGGGCAAATCAATAAATTATCTCCAGCATACTGAAGATTCACATATCTAAGCCTTCCCGCATCTATCTTTGACCCTCTCCCTCATAAAGACGCTTTCTGATGCCTCTGCAGCAGATGGCTCTTTGAAAACATAGTGACAAAAGAAGAAATTGCACAAAACGTGCAATTTCTCCTGTTGCCACAATGTTTTCCAGTTTTAGTCATAGGTTATCCATTCAGTTGTAGAGATTTTCCAATTTTTGACAAAATATAAGTCATCTGCTGCAGAATTGTTGTATGAGGGAAAGGGTTAACCGATTCTTCAAACTTTATGTGAAATGCAGGTTGCTTCACGGATGATCTCTTTTCCAATATTTTAGAGGATAAAACAAAAGCTTTAAACTTGCTTGTTCTTGTGACAAGAATTGTGCAATGTTTCCTTGGTGGTCATTATCCAAAATTCGAGAAATATAAAAATGAGGGAAGGGCTTAGAAAAACATTAAGTTTCGTTATGGTTTAAACCACAACAAGAGCTGTATCTTTTGAACAGGAAAATCTCCAAGGCTAACAAAGATTCATATATTAGTCAAATAATTGTTTTCAATTGAATATTGATTTAGAAAGTTTTTGGTAAACCTAAAGCTGTTGAGTTTTACATTTTTCAAAAGGCACAACCCAAACTGCGAGGTAAATATGTTGCTTAATTTAAAACATTTTTCCCCCTACATATTTTAATACTAGTTAACCATTTTGAAGATTCCACTCATCATTTATTAAAAAGTTATGGACCAAAACCCGTTTATAGGCCTGCGAGATTTCCCTGTTCCATTACAAATGATAATAGACATATTCAAAACACTCAAACATTATCTTGTGCACTACATAGAAATAAATGTAAAAATCTGACAGACACACTTTCACATACTCTCTTACCCATTCCAGAAAATAAATAGTTATAAACTACATGAAATATGCCGGGAATAACAAAAAGCATTGTAACCCCTTTCCTAATAGAACCAAATGTTGACAACTGTATCAGGTGACTTCTGTGCAAACATCTTTCAATGAACATTTAATTCTGGTTGTGTAACTGATTTTAGGAAGGGTTTTCCCCTACTCTTTTTTGTGTAGCAGTTTCAACATATGTGGTAGACTATATGTATTGCGTTGTTGATGAAAACATAAATTTCAGCTGTTGGTATAACAAACACCACCTTTGGATTTTCAAAGCATTTCGAAGGTGTTATTTTTTTTTTATATCAGGAAAAGGGTTTAAAAGAGACTTGGCCTGATTAGAAGAATCACTTTTGACAAGGAGCATCCAAATAGTCTTTATTATATGTATATATATATATTCTACATGGCAGGGTTGAAACTTTTTTTAAAAACTAATTTTCCCCTCGCCATAAATGTTGTATTTCTCTTTGCCTAGCATACATACCACTAAGTCTATTATAAAGAAACAGCAGCTTGACAACTCATAGGATGACTTTAGATGTTTTTCACCCTTCACACATAATTTAAACCCTGATCAATGCATTTTATTTCTGTGAAATTCCATGTGAATCAGTGACAACTTCCAGTTCTGAAACACTTGATTATGTCCAGTAGTATGATTATAAGATCTTCCTTCAGAAAAAAAGAAGAAAAGCAAATCATTATTTGAGAATGTTACTATCTCCAATACCATTCCATTTGCATATCTATAAACTAACTTTTGATTTAAAAACCCTCAAGCTTTTGTTTTGTTTTGGAATGGATACGTTTCTCAGAATTACGAAGGCCAAGGCAGGAATTACGGTTACAGCGTCTTATATGGCTTAAGACTTTATTTTTTGTCTTAGAAAGAGGCACTCATAAATAGGTACATGTATGTTGCAGCGTTTATAAATAAAATCTGGCCCCAAGAACTAGTAGCAACAGAGACACAGAATTATCACACAGAGTTAACAAATGGGATGGTATTAAAGCATGATCATGGCAGAACGCAAAACAACGTTAACTACATTGTATAGTGTGTTGACATAATGTTGTTAGCATTACAACCATCTATGGTAACAATCTCGTATATGCACATATAAAGATTCATGTCTTCAAAAGGACACATGATCACATTATCATCAGATTAATAAGTTTATAATGATGCATAAATACACTAACTACAACACACATACGTTAATATAACTCTCATTGTGCTCACAAAGTATGTTAACATATTTCAACATACCAAACAAACACATCTGCATTATGAATACAGAATTTTTATAAGATTTAAAATAAAAGTCCTCAGAAAACCTATATAAAGTTATTCCTCCATTCCAGACTTCTCTGCTACTAAGCAAAGCGCTAGACCACAAGTCCCAACATTCCCAACTTTCTTTACAAAAGAAACCATGACTTCAGTTTACCATTTTGTCACACAGAGGAGGGGTCAGCATTACTGTAATTTTATCAGATCCTTAATCTCCCTCCAAACTGAACAATCAAGATCCATTCTAATGCCTAATGGGCCTGTCTTTTCTTGTCACACAAATCTTCGTTATCTTGAAGGAGGCGTGTAGTTGTGGGATGTGGGTTGATACCATCTGTACATTAAGCACTTTACTTCTGTTCTAGTTAAACATGTACACAGTGTAACTGTGTAGTGTGTATCTTCCACATGTAAGATACATTATTATTCTTTGTGAAACAGTTAACAGAATCGACAGAATTTGTTCAGGAAAATAATTCATAGAAAGTAAAAAAAGGTCTTCATTTTCTTGTAAGTATAATGACATGAAGAATAAACTAACATGTTTCTATCTTGCATTAATTTCTGTAAGAAAATCAAAAGTTGCATTCTTGAATAAACTGAAATATGTGCTTTGTTGTTTTGCAACAGTTAAAGCACCAAACAATTCCATAGTCAAAATGACTTAAATTTCCATTACTATCAGACTACCTTTGTTTTCTCTACGTTTTGCTATAAACAAAGTTCACTGTAAAGTTTTACAAAGTATAAACTTAAAATTTATAATCGATATAAAAAGGGTACGAAAAGTGAAATGTTGATACTTTGTATAAATAGTCCAGTGTCTTTATAGATTCAAAGTTTTTTTGTTTGTTTTTTTAAAGTCATACACTATTTTTAAATATAATAATTCACCAACCAATGTAAAACATTTAATTGGAAACACTTCACATAAGTTTGTTTCATCAATGATAGGAACATGGTACTATACAGATAATTGAGGCGACTTTTAGAAAAATGTTTGTTGTATGTTTTAATACGCCTCAATTCCAGATCTTCAGGAAACTGTCCCAGGATCCCGTGGCCACAGCCATTCCGTCTTCTGTTACACCCAGACAACTCACCCTGTTGTCGTGACCAGCCAGAACACCTGGAAACAAACAAACAAACAATAGGAGTCATGACACACAAAAGCAGACATCTAGTTGACCCTTTCACACATACATAAAATATGCATTATAAACCTAGAAGTATAAATATGGTATATCTTAAAAAAGAAAATCTAATTATTGAACAGAATTGAAAACATAAATGAAAATTGTGAAATTGCCCATCAAGAACAAATCATGAGCAATGTCTCCTTTTGCCAGAATGTTTTCAAAGATGGTTTGCCGAAGATGTGGTCTTTCCCCCAACATTATTTCTATATCAAATTTCGTTTCAAAAGTGGTCAGCTGTAGATGTCAGAAAGGTCTGTCTGTACGTATTCAAAGGATTAAAATGTCATCTGGCAAAATCTGTTAATACATGTATATATCTAATATAGAAACTAGATGATGCTTTTTCAAAAGGTCATCTGCTTACATAGCCCAATCATCCTGTGAAGTTTGAAGACTATGATTTGAATTTCATTGCCCACAAGACCTTGACCTTTGACCTCAACACAGCAAAGGTCAACTAATCACAGAATCAATCATCTTTTATGTTTGCAGCCCCTGTTACATTGACCTTTGACAAAGTGAACCCAATAAAAGAAGTCGTCATCTTCACATGGGTTCTTGAGGTATACAGGGGAAACATATTTGACATTAACAAGCTCCTGTGACCTTGACCATTGACCAAATTAGGCAAAACAACCCATTAGAGGTTAAGTTTGAAGCTCTGCGTCAAAGGGTTCTTGGGCAATAACGGATTTCACCGTAATGGCCTATGTGACCTAGACCTTTAACTGAGTGATTTGCAAAACAGTAGGGATCGTATAATCAATAAGTGTAAACAATAAGTGTAATCAATAAGTGTAAACAGTAAGTGCAATCATCATATGGAGTTTGAAGACTTTGGGACGCAGGGTTCTTGGGGTATTGATGAAAAACAAATTTTACCATTCATCGTATGAAGATATATAAGACTGTATAATATGGAACTCCCATTATTGAACAGAACCCGAAAGTGTCACAGACTGATAGTGCAAAAACACGGTTTCCCTCAGCCGGGGAGAGACATAGTGCACTGCTTTACCGAAACGTCACTCTACCATGACTGGCGACCAAACAAAAAGACGGTCAGCTGGGTGGGTACATAAGGAAATAAATATATAACACAAGGACAAACCTGCACGTTCTTGTTTCAAGACGTCCCACACATTACAATTGAAATCGTCATATCCACCAAGTAGAAGTCTTCCAGACTTGGAGAAGGCCACTGATGTGATACCGCAAATAATGTTGTCGTGGGAGTACATTCCGATCTCCTGATCAGCGCGGATATCAAACAGTCTGCAGGTCGCATCATCAGAACCAGTGGCAAATGCAAATCCATTTGGAAAGTACTGAAAATACAAAATAGCAAACATGTCAGACAACAGTAAGATTCCATGTCTGTTTTTATCTTCAACTACTGTTTCTCTATTTAAAATCCTTTGCAACATACAGAAGCATCTGCGGCAGAGGGCTTTTGAAATTAAATCCAATTCCAAACACTTCTTAACATAAGTCGAGGATTCAAAATGTTATAGCTTTGCTTCATCAAACGACATTTCTGAGTAGGAAAAGGAAAGAGACCCAATTTTCATCAGAAAAATTATAATTTAGATTAAGATATTATTAATAGACTTTTTTAACATAATCTTAGATAGTTTTAAATGTTTGGTAAAAAACATCAGTTACAGAAACCATAACACATGGAATAGGAATACCCTCTAACCACGGCTAAGAACAGAGAGAAGTGAGGCAGTTTGTTGTGGACTTACACCCTACTGGGGATAAAGTAAAGTAAGTATAAATATTGTGTTTAAATAAATTCTCATTGATGCATTATCTAAGAAAAGTTGTCTGTACTGCAGGGGTGTTAAAAATCGTCTAAATCTTTCCCTCATATAGATGCTTTCCGACGCCTCTGCAGCAGACGGCTTTTTGAAAACATAGTGACAAAAGAAGAATTCTCCTTTTGCCACAATGTTTTCCACTTTTAATCATAAGTTATCCATATGATTAGAGATTTTCCATTGTTTTACAAAATATGTTCAAAGTTGTCCGCTGCAGAATTGTCATATGAGAGAAAGGGTTAAGGCATTCCCTAATGACAACTTGAGAGACACAGACTGTTGACAATGCTGTTAGAAGAGAAATTGATAAACATGAACATTTTTTTTCATTTTTACAAAATGTTCATGGTTTTCTTTTGTTTGTTTGTTTGGAGTTTAACGCCGTTTTTCATGGTTTTCAAATCTTTCATTAGTTTCTTTAGACTTTTCAGAACAGACAATTCAACTAGCAGACCAGGTAAAGACCAATAATAACCAGGACATTAAATGACAAGGCAAGTGTCAGGGCTTATAATTAGCTTATATAGGCTTGAAACCTATTACCCAGTAATAATCTCATAAAGAAAAAGTAAAATGAAGAAATTTGACCCAGCAGCTTGAGTTTCTATGGTGACATGTCCACATGAGATGTTCTACTTAAATTACCCAGGATCAATAAAGAGGCATGTGCAACTTATTCAGTTTAAAGCAGCATGTTTATACACTCAGTAAAGCTTGTCTAACACGACCTTTTGCCTTATATGGACATCTTTCCATTTGTTTATCACAAACACTGCTACAAAGGACCTTTGATGACTCTGCTGCAGGAGTATTTTGAGAATTGGTGAGAAAGCTTTGAAAACAATTGAGCAAAAAGTGTTAAGTATTATTTTGATTCAGAGTTAAATACAATGTGATTAAAGTATATAAATGCTCGTTATATGCACAATTTTCTACAATGTTTTCCACCAGTCATCTTCTGAGGCTCTGTATCAGGTTAATACATGTTTAACCAACAATTCTGCAGAAGACGACTGAACATATTTTGTCAAAGAAAAATAGAAAATCTCTATAATTAAAACGATAACCTATGACTAAAAGTGAAAAACATTGTTGCAAAAAGGAGAAACAATTTCTTCTTTTGTCACTATGTTTTCGTAAAAAGCTGTCTGCTGCAGAGGTGTCGGAAAGTGTCTATATGAGGGAAAGGGTTAATACATGTTTAAGATAGTGTTTTATTTGTCCTTCAGGTTTATGTTACTTCGTGACATTTATATTTGCACATGTTTCCTGGCATTTCTTGCTAGGATCATTGACTTTTTAGATCACATTTCAGATTATTTGATGAGTGTTTTACCAGCAGACACATGTTCCCACATTTTTTTTTTTACTCTTAACCCTTATAATTGAATGGATAACAACCTATGACTAAAAGTGGAAAACATTGTGGCAAAAGTAGAAATTGTTTGTTTTGAGCAATTTCTTTTGTCACTGTTTTCAAAAAGCAGTCTGCTGCAGGTGTCAGAAAACGTTAATCAAATAATTACACAGCAATTCAGATTGATTTCCCATATTTTGCCCATAATATTTTTTATAGTCCATCGCTGCTGAATTTTAATATATTCTGGACAAGGTTAAGCATGATATTCTTTAACCCTTTCCCTCATATATAAGTTTTCTATTTTTTGACAAAATATCTTCAGTCTTCAGACATAGATTCACTGGTTTGAACGATTTTGATTGCATGTTAACAGCCCAATTTCAAATCAATCAGATTGCTAGCTCCTGTCAATCCGGAGACACAAAATAGAAAATCACATTGTGGCAAAAGGAGAAACTGCACGTTTTGTGTTTTCAAAAAGCTGTCCGACATCTTCCATTTAAGAAAAAAAAAATCTGTAAATTTCAGAAATTTGAAGTAGAGGATTTAGGATATCTACTTTCCTGTATGTTTGTATATGCTGTTATCATTGTTGCTATTGCTGCAGAGGTGTCAATAAGCGTCTATATGAGGGAAAGGGTTAATTAACCGAAGACTATTGATTTCCTTACTCAGAGGCAGTTTTCCTGACAGTTTATAAAGACAGTAACACCACAACAACTGAGATGCCTGTATCCAACCTACATTTCCCACTATATATCAAAGTACAGTCACTCTTATCAAGTAACAGATGAAAATATTATGGCAATAAGAGATCTTGCTCATTATGAACAATTACTCCTCTTACCAACATGTTTTAAAAAGTCATCAACATGGGGGAAAGGATTAACAAATGATAAATGGATCAAGTCTGGCTAATTAATGCATGAGTTACGATAGTAATTTCCCTTTATAGTTTGAACTAAATAGTTTGAACTAAAGACTTCTCATAACACCAAGTTTTGTTGATTCTTGTCAATTTTTATAAACAAGATGACCAGGAGGGTCCTGTATTTTTCATCTCAGATCGTTTGTTGTATAAGCAGGTCTCTTCAGGAACATTTATTATTTTGAATTTAGTTCAGAATCGGGACAATGGTTTAGGGAATGTTCTACTTTTAACTCAAGCCACCATCTTGTGATTTTTGATAGAGGGCCATTCAAGGAATATTTACATGATATTCTTTAAATTGGGCCAGTAGAAAATGATGATGTCATTTAAATATATTTTGTTTTTAGCTCTGGCTGCCATTTTTTGCAGAGGAGCAGAGCAGAAAAGTTAAACAGTTTTGGTAAAGGATTATTTAGAAAATTTTATGTGCATTTATTTTGAAAATGGGCTACTGGTTAAGGATGTGCCATTTAACCCTTTCCCTCATACAACAATTCTCAGCAGACGACTTTGAACATATTTTGTCAAAGACAAAAAGGTGAAAAACATTGTGACAAAGGAGAAATTGCACGTTTTGTGCAATTAA
>JAUELF010000009.1:543326-557085 GCA_031471495.1 Clinocardium nuttallii
CCGACTGCCTGTCCCTATTGACAGTAAGCTCGTTTGTGAAAGACAAATGACGCTCCTCACCACCGTGACTTTTGTCAAACGTCTGGCCGAGCTTGGGTTCTTACTCAAAACCCATGGGTTTACATTCCGTGCCGCTATCCGCCGGGGCTACCGGGGCTCGGCGCCCTATATGCATCATCTAACGTTAAGACACGGAACAGTGACAAGTTATAACTCAGTTCAAAACCCGAAGACAATGTTTCGTCGCAAAGGGTCAGAAGGTTGAGAATTAGAATGTATGAACACATTGATGAAGTAGAATATAGAACATCATGAGTCTGACATACATATAGTATACGTACATGTCTGTGAACTGTAACGACGCAGTTGTATCCTTTCATTATTTAGCATCAAGCAAGAAATCTCCACTCTCGTCAAAACCTTATTCATCCAAATTAAACTTTATACAACGTAAACTGTTCCGCTCGGGTTTAAGTCGATCCAACCTATGAACGCATTTTGACACATCTTCAACAAAATTCTTGTGAAAAGAATGTGGAAAATGAATACATTTCTCATGATGAGCAATTTCTCCATTTGAAACAATGTTTTCCAAGGAATTTAACCTACACTTTTAGAGATTTTCCATGTTTCTAGTAGACCTTTTCAAAGTCGTCTGTCAGTGTAGATGTGTTGTATGTGGGAAAGGGGGCTAAGCTACCTTTACGAACAATGTAGACCAACCTAATACGGCATATCCGGACTCATGCATCCATTTGTGGCAAATACTCCATCAGCCCTTTCCCATATATATATACACACAATTTGACATATAGTTTTGTTGAAAACATTGTAGCAAAAGGAAAAATTGCTCATGATGAGCAATTTCACCTTTTGTCACAATGTTTTTCAACTCTTTTTAATGATTATACATTTATTTAAAGAGATTTTCCATATGTTTGCAATAATATGTTCGAGTCCGTTTGCTGTGGATTTGTTATATGTGGGAAAGCGTTATAAAGTCATCTGATGAAGATACAGCCTCGGTGGTGTATTGGTAGAGTTTCCGCCTCGAGTGCGAGAGGTCGCGGGTTCGATCCCCGGTATTGTCATACCAAATACTTTAAAAATGGTAGTAATGGCTGACCTCATCGGCGCTTAGCATTTAGACTGACTGGCTGGTGTTAGGATAATTTGACCAGTAGTTCTGTTAACTTATCAAGGAAACGTGATATTACTGAAGTAAGGATGAGGGCGACGTTAACTCCCGATAAAACAAATTGAAATACACAAAGAAACATTTAGTCTTCTGGAATGAAGGGTTAAAGTAGCCACTCTCGACACGAGGATCGGAGTTGGTTAGTTATCTTGTCTGACAGGTTGTATGTTTGCATCTTCTTATGATAATATACTATGTATACCCGTTTTACAATGTTTACCCACAGTTTTTGTTGACAAAGTAAACTTAAGTACGAACCCACAAGGGTATGTGGCTATCTTTATCGATCCCTGATGTGTGTTCACTCTCAAATTAAACTGACTACACTTTTTTTTTGCAAAAAAAAGATTGATTGGGGTTTAACGCCGTTTACAGCAATTCCTCAGTTATATCACGGCGGTCAATTTAACTACCCTTGTGTTCCATGGGTTCCTCACACCAGTATTCCACATAACAGTTTTTCTAAGCAACCGGCTACTTTCAATTAATATACTGTAAGCCAATTTGCGAAGGACGAATGACGCTTGTCACATTGACTGTTATCAAACCTCGGAGAGGATGTTGGCCGAGCTGTGATTCGAACTTACAACCCCTGGGATTTACAGACCGCGTTGCTACCGACTGAACTATCGGGGCTCCGATCGGGGAAAAAACTGTTCAGGGGACGGTGGATAGTTGGACAAGATAACTTTAACCCTTTCCCTCATATATATACACTCTCTGACGCCTCTGCAGAAGACGGGTTTTTGAGAACATAGTGACAAAAGAAGAAATTGCACAAAACGTGCAATTTCTCCTTTTGCCACAATGTTTTCCACTTTTAGTCATAGGTTATCCATATAATTATAGCGATTTTCAATGTTTTGACAAAATCTGTTCAAAGTCGTCTGCTGCAGAATAGTCATTTGAGCGAAAGTGTTAAAGACATGTCTTAAAACATGTTCATCTCAACAATGCCTTGTGGCGGTCGTACTTAAGATTATGCGCCAACCGGGGCTTCACACTTGTTACCCTGAATTTTAAGGTCATCGGCGAACGGATGAATACAAATTGATTCGAGCAAGTATTCAAAGTCAGAAACGTTTGTAACCTCGTGACCTTGTGGTATTTTACATCAAAAGGTACTGAGCCCGACTATCCAGTTTGTAAAATGAGATTTATATCGGAAGAAATTAAATCGGCCCCAAGAAAACATTATACTATTGCCCTTCAAAGGGGACAACTAAGGTCACATAGTGAACCATTGCCAACATGTTTGCCAGGCTTGACCGGCTTATTCTGATTAGAAACGTCCACCTGAAATATTAACTCTTTCCCCCATATAGACGCTTTCTGACGCCTCTGCAGCAGACGACATTCTAAAAACAAAGTGACAAAAGAAGAAATTGCACAAAACGTGCAATTTCTCCTTTTGACTCAATGTTTTCAACTTTTAGTCATAGGTTATCCAAAAGTTGACAAAATATGTTCAAAGTCGTCTGCTGCATAATTTTCGTATGTGGTTAAAACACTAATATTAAATACAGTAGTGTAATTGGTTTTCGTCGCTTTCGAATGAATTGTAGTTATTTCATGGTGACAGAAGGCTTTTTCATGATCTCTGGGTGTCACGGCACAATGTTCAGTACTAAGACATGTACCTAGCTAAAGGCATTCAAGTGTGACCACGGATCTCCCGGTCACAAATACCCCACGCCGACCACACAGCCAAGAATATAGAATCATAAACAATAAGCATTATGACCAGGTATTAATCATTTGAAGCCTTTGGAAACATTTGGGTAAACACATACGTAAAAACCTCAACAAATGAAAGCTGATTAGTTCTATTTCTCATTTCTCAGCTGGGTTTCGAACTCACAACCTCTGGTTTGACAACCTGCGTCGCTAACGACTGATATGCCGGGGCTCGGCTCCCGTATCAGGGATAACACTAACTATGATAGTTTAACCGTAAACCATTATATTTATGGATGTCGCTTTTGTCACAAATGCCACATGGAAAGATTTTCGCATATCATTTCGTTACATGTACAAAACGGAATGTTAAATGACGCTTTCGACAAGAACCTAAGACTAGGAAGTTTTTAAATAAATAAACAGAAAACTTAAACAAGAAAGAAATATTCAAAGACGAGTAATGAGTTTGATCTGCACCATAAGTGTTTACAATCACAAGGATAAACACCGAGTTATTGTTTATATCCGTGTATTTCACGGTTCATGAATCGAGTTTAGTGTATCATTATAATGACAGAAACAAGAAGCTGTCGTGTTTCCCCATTAAGGACATGGAATGAATCCAGTTTGGTAAGTGGGTGAAGGGTCTCAGAAACTTGAGAGGGATACCTGTATAAATAAACGCCGTGCGTCAATATCTAGGGGCCTTAAAATGTAGAACTCTTCCCTTGGTGAACCTGTTTTAACCCCTTTCCCACATACAACAAATCTAGAGCAGACGACGTTGAAAAAACATGGTGACAAAAACCTGAAAAATCTCCATAAAAAAAAGATAACTTAATTTTAAATAAAGTTTGAAACATTTTGGCCAAAGGTAATGAGCAATTTTACCTTTGGCAACACTTATATATTTTAAAAGTCGTCTGCTGCTATTGCGTAAAAAGTCGTCGGCATGTGGGAAAGGGTTAATTGCCGCTTTCCACATACAACAACAACATTAATCTACATCAGACGACATGGAAAACATCTTGACAAAAATATGGAAAATCTCTTCAAATGAAAGTATAATCGAATAATATATAGTATATATAATTGAATAGAGTTTCTTTTTTTGATACAATGTTTTCGTCTTTAGCGCAATGGCGTCAGAAAGCGTTCCGTATGTGAGAAAGGGTTAAGACAGCCATATTTATTGCTATTTAACTTATTTACTGATAAGCTACTTTAAGAATAGTCTATTTTAAGAGTATTTAATATGAGAAAGTAATAATGAGACAATTTTAGAGAAGAGCTAGAAACATATGTAAACTGTGAACTATTGGCAATATTCAATATCTATATCGTTACACGAGAAGTTTCTCGTCTTGACAAAGTTCGCTTTTTCCCGCACTGTTTTAAATGTCGAATTTTACATTGGCTTCTAAAGTCGTTTGGATCTACTCAAGACTACGGTATCTTATTGTCCCAATTCCAGACAAGTGTACCAGCATTTAATCGCACCATATAGTTAGTTACAGGTTTTCAGAAGTAACCCATTGATTTATAATATTCCATATCCTGCTTTATGCGACGTAAAACGACACTGGTAATCACTGTAGACCACAACACAGCCCGAAGAATCGTCGTCGAATTTGATTTAATCTACATTTAATCATGATTTGAGCCGTTCCACGAGAAAACCAACATTATTGAATCTGCGTAAAGTATCGACCCGGATCACCCTAAGCATACCGCGAAGGCTAACCCGGACAGACACGTTTTGCCTCCGGTGGATTGCCTGTTTCAGAAATCATTACTCTATACCTCTATCCCCCCCCCCCCCTCAAACGCAATGTCTTGGCCCATATTAGCCTGCGCGTATTGCGCAGGCTGACCTTGGTCGGTACAGTACGCAGAGTCAATAATGTTTGTTTTCTCGTTGAATGGCTATTTTATAAATTCTAATTATGCAACATGTTGCAGTATAAGAATGATTGGCTTGTGTCAGGATAAATTGACCAGTATAACTGGTACTACCATTAGAAAACGCCGTGCTATAACTGATAAAAATGTCGACGCCAAACACCAACCAATCTAGCAGAACAAGGGTAGACCATTTATCCAATCATGTAGAAAGAATAGTTTAATCAAATGAAAGCAGTATCCTGTTGTACTTAATGGTAATGATAATCATCTACATTGAGCGATTTCTCAACAACTACAATTTGTTCAACCCTATCGAATAGTTATTTATTCATCTATATCTAGATAGTCTATATTTTGGACTTGATACATTCAAAGTCGACTGCTGGGTAACTCTCAATATGAGCGTAAACTTAACGTAATTATTACAAGTGTTAAAAAAGACTCAAGGTGAGGACCCAAACTTGCACTGCCTTTCAGATATTTCTTAAAACACAGTGCCTGTTTGGTTCCTCAGCTTGATTATACATTGAGAGTTACCCTGTATTTGATTTCTTAGCGAATTGAGCAAGACCAGACTGTATTGATATATTGATGGATTAATTTATAGATTGATTTATGAACTGATTGATAGATTGATGGATAAGGTTTAACGCTGCTTTCAACGTATCACGTCGGCCAGTTCACTTAATTATGGGTTTCCTGGCTTTCTCACACCAGTCATGATTGCACACGTCAGATTTTCCAGGCAACTGACTGCATTTTTCCTCAGACTGTTAGTCCATTTGTGGATGACGAATTTCAATCGTCAAAGTGATTTATATATATCAAACGTCGGAAAGAATATTGGTCGAGCTGGGGTTCGAAATCGAAAGCACAGCCCCTAGATTGACAGCCCTTGTCGCTACCGACTGAGCAACTGGGGCTCGACATACGGTACTTGCTGCTGATGCCTAACGTTCGGTTTTCGCCAGAGCGCTGCTCATTAGTGTACACTTTCATACATGTATATTTACTTTATTTAGTATAATTGCGAACAATGTTCGTGCCATCTAATCTTGGACTATGTAGCCCGCTTCACATGTATTTGTGTTTACTAGATACACGCCCATATATGAGACGTTCCACGAAACAACTAACATTATATTCTCTGTGTAATGTATCAACCAGATCAGCCTGCGCAGTGCGCACAGGCTAATCCGGGCCGAGACATTCCGTTTCAGGGGGATAGAGGTATAGAGTAACGAGTCATGAAACAGAAAATCCACAGGTGCCGAAAAGTGTCCGTCTGGGTTAGCCTGCGCGGCATGCTTAGGCTGATCGGGATTGATACTTTACACAGAGACCACAACGATGGTTTTCTTGTGGAAAGGTTCATACATCATTGTGCAGTATCTCATTTCTTTTTATTAGGCATAATGATAATAATTGTACTGGCATAGGTCTCCATCCCTTTGACGAATCTTTAGATTCTGCATCAGACGATTTTTTGATTTTTTTTTAAAAACATGAGCTATGAACTATTACAAATCTCTTCAACAGTCAAACTTTAAGTTATTGAAATGTTCCATACTTTGTCTAATTGTTGTCAAACGCGTCTGCTGCAGATGTGTTGTATGTTCTTCCCACATACAGCAAATCTGTAACTGACAACTTTCAAAACCTCTAATAAAAACATTTAAATTCTCTTCAATTAAAAGAACAATTGTTGAATCAAGTTGAAAAACATTGTGGCAAAAGGAGGAATTGCTGATAATGAGCAATTTCTCCTTTTGTCACAAAGTCTTCAAACAACGTCTGCTACAGGGGTGTCGAAAAGTACCTGCAATGTGGGAAAGTGTTAAAGGTTACGTGGACAAGCTAGACACGTCATCCGTATCGTAGAAACGTTTTTAATTTCAATTCAGTTTGATCTGGTTTTAATACATACACGACAAACCGGTGTTACTAGTAAGGCAGGCTTTAAACATTCAAGGTCGTTAATTATACCTTCAAAAAGAAAAGTCAGTTAAAAAAGGTCTCCACTTTAGGCAAGTCACAATTACGCTGTGTTTCCTAAAGCACCGTCAGTTGAACCATGGTCGTTTATTTTACGACCATTTTGAAGTATATAATTGTACGGTCCTTTAACGGGATGATGTCAGTGTAGATGCTGATCAGGCACCGCAATTGATAAAGCGATGGTTGTTCTTGTTCTTTTTCCCCATGGTGATGGTCAAGCTATTATCTTCGTTATGGGAACAGCGACCGAAACCCCTCTTACCCATATACAAGAAATATGCAGCTGACAAACTTGATCACTACTTGGATTGAATGTGGAAAACTTAGAAAAGTAAAAATGCAATTATTACATAATGTTAAAAATATTGTAATGACAAAAGGTGAAATTGATTATTGTAAAACATTTCTCCATTTGCCACAATGTTTTCACAAATCGTCTGCAGAAGGGGCGTCTGATCATGATCTACCACTTTCTCGCAACCAAGACAAATATGCAAACTTAAAAATGTCGTGAAAAGCTTAAAGAAATGATAGTACATTCATATAAGAGCCGTCCCGCGAGAAAACCAACAGTATGTCATCTCATCTGCGTAATGTATCGACCAGATCAGCCTGCGCTGTCCGCACAGACTAATCCGGCCCGTCACATTCCGTCTCAGGGGAATAGAGGTATAGAGTAATGATACCTGAAACAGAAAATCAACAGGAGGCGAAATGTGTCCACCAGGGTAAGCCTGCGCGGCATGCTTAGGCGGATCAGGGGAAAATGTTGGTTTTCTCGCGAAACGGCTCATAATATGATGTTTTTTTCGTCCGCTCCTCTTTCACCCTGAAAGTCAGAGTTTTTTATGACGCGGCTCACTAATTTGACTTTTTATACGTTGTAAGACTTGTTTTATATTTTATGGTTTCATGCCTTCTACCCCACTACAAAGGCTGTCATTCGGGATGCTTCTTCGTGCGGAGAAGTTAACATTGTACAACTTCTTTTTCGGTATTATTATATTTTACTTTTAGTTTAATATGAACACATATTAATTACATAAACGATATGTTTCCAGTGAAATAAATAAATAAAAACGTGTAGAGAAGATAAAGTTTTTCATATTCCTCGTGTGTGTGAAGATGTTAAATACAATTAGTGAAAAATTATTCATTTCTTATTTTGTGCGTTTAATATTGGGCACGTTTGCATTGAAACACGTGAATGTAGTTCAATATAAAAACCTATGTAGAATGTGGCTATTACTAAATGAATTGAAATTAAGATACATACATTTTGTCACTTAGAATGGTTGATGATGATATGGGCAGTGTTTTAAAAACAAAATGAGCGAAACTATTGATTAAACGCTATCTTTAATGTTATCACGTTCCACATGTAGACGCATATTGACGGGTCTGCAACAGACGACTTTAGAAAACATTGTGACAAAAGAAGAAATTGCTCAAAACGAGCAATTTCTCCTTTTGCCACAATGTTTTCAACTTTTTTTCCAGTATATTGACGGGTCTGCAACAGACGACTTTTGCATATAAATGTCGCTAAAGGAGAAATCATTTGAGAATTATTGTACTGTCATTTCTGGAGATTTTCCGTATTTTTGTTTGGATATTTTCAAAGTTGTCTGTTGCAGATTTGTTGTATATGGAAAAGTGTTCAATCACAGCCGAAGATATCCTTGTAAATTTATACACAAATGAAATGAACAGCACTGTTCATTGATGATGCAGATGTCTATCGTCTCCTCATTCAACACATTATGTGATAAAAAAGCTCATTGGAGTTCAGGATAGCGGGGTTAGCATTACGATTGATTGGCTGGTGTCAATATTAAATGCACAAGTAGTACTGGTGACTTAGCCAGGGAGAGTGAACAACAGTTTAAAGCGGCATAACAGACCAATCAATCAATCAATCAATTAAGCAATCGTGTTCTGACATATGTTTCAAGTCTAAACGTTGCATTTTTTCCGTCTCAGTCATTGGCGCTCAGGGTTGCGGGGTAAGCATAACAACTGACTTGCTAGTGTCGGGATAGATGGACCAGCAGTATTGGTAACTTACCCAGAAAAGGTCGTGATATAAAAGAAATTGTTTTCTAACGCGGCATAAAAGACCAAACAATCAATCAGTAAATCAATCAATCAGTCAATCAATCAATCAGTCAATCAATCAGTCAATCAGTCAGTCAATCAGTCAGTCAATCAATCAGTCAATCAATCAGTCAATCAATCAGTCAATCAATCAGTCAATCAATCAGTCAATCAATCAGTCAATCAGTCAGTCAATCAATCAGTCAATCAATCAGTCAATCAGTCAGTCAGTCAATCAGTCAATCGTGTTTCGACATTTGTTTCAACTCTTTATCAATATGTTTAAACGTTTCAGTTTTTTCTCTCAGATGTTTTCAAATCAGACGACTCTAAGATACCATAGTTATCAAGTAGACGGTTAAAGTTCGCTGAATCTCAGATAATTTACTATATAAAGGGACCATCTTCACGTTTCAACCCTTTACCTAGTATAATCACATTTTGACGCGACCGGGATCTGCGTCGTTTGAAAACATCACAGGAAAAGTTGACACAACATTTAAATTTTCCAATTTACACTTTCTGAAAATGAATTATTTTTCATTCCGAAATTATCCGTACGTATGGTTAAATTGTTCATGTAATCATATCATAATATAAAAATATTTCACATGGGGACTTTCAAATCGGGTAATCGTTTCAAAGGGTCCGATATATCTGTGTAAATAAAATCGGGACGGTAGTAAAATCAGGGACATTTTGTTGGGGTATATCCTTTTTGTCACATGTATTTCACTAGTAATTGTATTATAAATCCCGTAAAAAGGACCAGTCAAAATATTATTTTGAAGTGAATGACGTGTGCAATCTGAAGCGCGTATTTTTAGATTTTATAATAAGATAAAAAAATAAATGTGTGTTTAGTAAAATAAGATTTGTTGTATAGAGTGGGGAGTATGTATTATATTTACTTTCGACATCCGGAATATATATTTCTTTTGACAGTTTTTACATTTTAAACAAGTTATGTTAGTATCGTTGTTGATTGTGAAATGTGCAATGAAATGAACATCGGGATTATTATTATTGACGGGTAGAGGGCTTGATTGACACATCGGCTGTCAAATTAGTTCGATTTAATATACTGATCGATTTCTCTGTTAACTGTAAGAGGCGTGCCCGCGGACAATTTAGCATTTGGGTTTATTATGATCAGTGGCAAGTGGAAAGAATTGCTGGGTATTTTAGCTACATATGTTTAAGGCATATGTGCGTTCTTGGTCGGACGCTTGTTTAATCCTTTAAAACGCATATTGATATATCTCCACCAGGCGACTTGTGAAAACATTTTCGCAAAAGGGGAAATTGCTAATTATGAGCGATTTCTCCTTTTTGTTACCGTGACTGTTTTCGTTTCTCTTCTAAATTTAACTGTCATTTATAAACAATAATTTTTGCTGAATTGCTGATTGTGCAGAATTGTTTCTAATCGGTAATGGGCTTAATCTAACGTAGTTAACTCTTTCCCCCATACGACAATTCTGCAGCAGACGACTTTGAACATATTTTGTCGAAATATGGAAAATATCTTTAATTGAATGGATGACCTATGACAAAAAGTGGAAAACATTGTGTCGAAAGGAGAAATTGCACGTTTTGTGCACTTTCGTCTATTGTCACAATGTTTTCAAAGAGCTGTTTGCTGCAGAGGCGTCAAAAAGCGTCTATATGAGGGGAAGAGTTAAAAAGCAAACAGTGTAGATTCAGATACGCATGCGAATTCGCCCTGCGGTTGGTAATCCGTGAGCACGTATCGTCTATATGATTCGCCCTGCGGTTGGTAATCCATAAGCACGTCTATATTAGGTGACAAAGTAAACGTTTTTTGCAAAGCGAATTTAGATTAATCGGTACGGCGCATAGCTGTAGTGGGACTTTTCGAATACATGGTCATCATAGTATTGTTCGTCTATATGTGCTAAGTGGCGAAATCTCAATCTTTAACGGCGGGGGCTGTTAGTTCGATCCCGGCGCAGCCAATCCGATGATTGACACACGTCTAGTTGACTACTTCTATCATCAAGGGGTGGGGGTGGAGGCTTATTACCCAGGAATAATGTTGTGTCGAATACTGGTGTGAGAAGCCCAGGAAACATTCGGGTATGCCACATGAGCGCAGTGATATATCTTAAATATTGTTTAAACCGCAATCAATCGATCGTATATAACTTAAGTATCATTTTCGCCCGACGCCAGATATAATCGTTATCTACAATAACTCTTTGCAACATACAGCAACTCTATAGGAGGCTACATTGAAAATGCGTAGGCAAACATAACGAAAATCTCTTTAAATGAAAGGATAATTTCTGAAATGAGTTGGAAACATTGTAACAAAATGAGAAATGCTCATTTTTAGCTACTTCTAATTTTGTCAGACTATTTTCAAAAAGTTGTCTGCTGCAGATGTGTCAGAAAGCGTCTGTATGTGGGACAAGGATTACGTCTGCTGATTTAGATACCTCTGGTCGCGTGTTTTATCGTTAAAGCACGCGGGAACCTCGATCAAGGAGTTACACTATCAACTAATATAATATGTGCATCGTTATCACGTCAACTCGCACGGAATATTGGTCAATCTTGGAATAAATTTAAAGTGATTAGTAAGCTATAACCGTTTCATTTAAACAAAGCAAGGCCTAACAAAGCATATGTTTGCACGATAGGGAATTCTCATGTTTCATTAAATGGAATTGAAACATTGTGGAAAATGGCAAAAACACTCATTATACCTGTTGTCTTCTTTAACCATGGTACCTTCTTGATTTACTTCCATTTAAGGGTTGTCCATTTAATGATAAAATAAAGCAACACAAGTTTAACCAATAAGATAAAGTAAGATTTAACACAAGCAATGTCTCCTTTCTTATTGCCATTTCTAACGCGAAATTGAAAAGTAGCCATTTTCAGTAGCATACCAATGTTTGAAACACTGTGAGAGAGCTTTTGGAAACGCGTAGGGTGGGGGACCGTTAACGTTGGGGATTCGGAACCGGGCGTCTCGGGTTCGATACCCAGTCGTGGCTCAGCGCTCATGGTGGGGTGCCCTTGGATAAGAAACATTTCCTAGCCGAGAACTGGTTTGTAATCCCAGGGGTCATAAATAAGTGAATAGTTGCCGTAATATACCTGAAATAATGTTGAAAATGGCGTAAAACCCATTTTTAAAAAAAGCATTCGTTTACATGTTTTGCTAGCTGTTCTTATACAATTTGAAATGGACACATTGTTTGCAAACTGCATTCCATTCCAAAGGCTTCCAAGATTGAACGCCATTCTTATACTCCGATATAAAATACGTGCACACTAGATAGCTTAACCCTTTTACTGTTAACCAAAAGTATTTTCCTCTCATCCTTTCCCCAATGATACTAAAAGGAATTATACATATGGTCTGTATGAGGGAAATGGTGTCATTCCTAGAACTGAAAGATTGTTGATAACGGTTCAACAGATAAAAGGGTTAACGTATCGCTGTGTTTATCTCATAAGACATCGTTATCAGAACGAGGATGACTTGGGACAAAACTTGGTGAAACACGATCGACCTCCTAACAACCCAAACTTGGACGACGTGTGTCCCCGTGTGATGCACGGATAGTATCGTGCATAGAGACTAGTCAATGCCGTATTTACTTATACATGGACTGAAATAAACATTGATGGAAACATAGTTTGGGAGTATGAACTTATTGTTTTTATCTTTAAACCATTTGACACACGGCGTAATCCGGTCGTCTGTACCTTCGAGTCATGTAATATTCGGACGGAAAGATATTTCGGATACAGATAACATCAACTCATAACTATTGACATTGATCGTGACAAAATCTAAGTATATTTTATTGCTTTATATATTTAGATTGTGACTAAGTGCAAATAAGTGAAGGGACACGTTTACTGTAACAGACATACAACTAAGTTTAAATTGTGTGTTTAATTTTATTAGGATAGTGTAATAACTTTGACATACGGATTCTCAAGTGGAATAGAAAAAAAATCGAACAGTGTAGTTAAAGACGGGTGTTTTAAGTAGACAAGCTGGAAATCATGCGCATGACCGCCACGCCGACGGCATTGACATTGCCCCCTATGCCGGCTATGTCACTGTCGTCGGTACATACGCTGCCATCGCTTAACACGGACACTCAACTGATGTATTATACCCAGCCACCCCTGGGCAGCCCGGCACTCACGTCAGCCGTCTCGCCCATGCGGTCGGTCACGCCGACCATGAACCATGGATTGAACCCCGTCATGAGCCCGGTGAACAGCCCCGGGGTAAGTCCAACATTACCCCCGGGCATTGCTGTTCCAGATATTATGCACCTCATAAATTATGGCGATAAAGATTTAGGGCTCCTTTTGTCACAAAGGTAATATATATTTGTTTCTTCATTATATATATTTTAAGAATTATTCTCTAAACTGTAGAATACCGATAAGTTACCTGTTATGCTTTGGTGTAAAAATATGTAAGATGTTTCATTGTTACCCTACCTACCTTTTAGCTGTTCGCTGCGATAGGCTAACAGAACATGTTGAACTAACAATCGTCCAACGACAATCGTATTAGGAACATCTGAATACTGGGAATTGAGCCGTCCCGCGAGAAAAAACCAACAGTATGGCCTCTGCGTAAATGTATCGACCCAGATCAGCATGAGCAGTCCGCGCAGACTGATCCGGGCCGACACATTCCCTCTCATGGGGATAGAGGTATAGAGTAATGATTCCTGAAACAGAAAATCCACAGGAGGCGAAACGTGTTTAACCGGGTAATCCTGCGCGGCATGCTTAGGCTGAGCCGGGTCGATACTTTACGCAGAGTCTAAGTTGTTTGTTTTCTCGAGGGATGGCTCATTTGTTATTTTAGGATCT
>JAUELF010000009.1:603145-613656 GCA_031471495.1 Clinocardium nuttallii
GCAGTCCACACAGTCTTGTGCATTCACACAGTCTTGTGGAGTCCACACAGTCTTGTGCAGGCCACACAGTCTTGTGCATTCACACAGTCTTGTGCATTCACACAGTCTGATCAAGATTGTAACACTTATAAATTATAGAAGACAAGTTTTTATTAACATTGAGGTAAAAGGAGGCATTGCTCATTAAATATTTTTTTCCTTTTGAATATTCTTTTCCTACTGTCAATTAACCATCAAGTGGTTTTTTGCGGATTTTTGGTTTCTGGAATTTTTTTAAAAATATTATATCTTATAAACATTGATTGTGTGGTGTTGTACACCAGTTTCAAACTTTTTTCAGTTATATTGAAGCGTTTCCTGCGTAAGTTAGCTGAGTTAGTGACTACTGGTCCATTTATACCTGTTAGCCTGTCAGTTGTATATAATGCTTACACCACAACCGGAGTACCAGAAGGAGGACAGCCATTTACTACCATTTAAAAAGTCTTGGTGGAATGACCCAACGGTGGATCAAATCCCACAACCTCACCTCTACCACTTCACCACCAAAGGGTTATTCTGGTAAACAGCTAGCTAGCAATTATTCATTGTTGGTGATTTTCTATTAAGCATCACCCTTGCACATTCAATTGTTGTGACAGTTAAATGCTTACACTATTCTGTCAAATTAATCTTGTAAGGATTTGCCTCATGCTCGAGTAAAGAAAATATGAAATTATGGTTAAGAGAAAAAAATAAAAAAATATTTCATGGTGATAAAAAAAGTGATTTATTTTATTGTGCCGGCTTTCAATTTTATTTCTATTTCTACAGTTTTGTGTGATCTATGTGTCATGGTTGTTATCTTGTATATTGCTTCACGCTCCATTTGAATTATGAGTTATACCCTGCTGATTTCTACATCAACAATCAATCTTAACCATTAACTTGATATTAAATAACAAATATAAAACATTTATCTGATATGATACTTAAAACCCTTTCCCTGAAATAGACACTTTCTGATGCCTCTGCAGCTGAAGGCTTTTTGAAACATTGTGACAAAAGAATAAATTGCTCAAAAAGTAGCATATGACTAATTTGAACATTTTTGTCACAAAATGGAAAATCTCTTTAATTGAATGGATAACCTATGGCTTAAAGTGGTAAACATTGTGACAAAAGGAGAAATAATGCTCGTTTTGAGCAATTTTCATCTTTTGCCACTATGTTTTCAAAACGCTGTCTGCTTCAGAGGCGTCAGAAAGCATCTCTATAAGGGAAAGGGTTAAAACCCCAACCAATCAATCAATGAAACAAAGGTTTGTTTAACTCTGTATCAAAATTTCATTTCATAATAGGCAATTTTGTAAGACTAAGCTACAAGGTTTTCAGCTCTATCAAAACTTGTAACCTTCATTGAGCAAACAATTAAGCAAATTCTACTTTTGCCACAATATTGTCAACTCTATTCAACAATCAAGTTTTCATTTATAGAGGTTTTCTACTGATTGGTTGTATAATTAGGGAAAGAAGTGCAGTTTAAAATCCAACTTTGACCCTTAAACCCTGTGCTGTGGATACTCAAAATAATTGAGTACCCACAACATTACAGGGCTTTGGCTGAGTGGTAAAGAAGATAAATAGAGTGAGAAAAAGACAAGTTTTACTCATTCTTAATTTGGCCTATGAAATTATTTTCAGTGCCAGCAGAATGTATATTTCATTTGTTGGTAATTATAAGCTTAGAGCGATTTACAAAATATTTTATGGTCACACTCTAATGGTGAACAAAAGCTGCACGGAGTAGGTTATTGAACAAATTTAAATAGCGGAACATGAAACATCAATAGGCATAAAATGAGTTCATTGTGCGACAAAATACATAGTTAGATGTTTGCTAGTGTTAGGCCCCCAGAAACCTTTATAAAACCAGCCATGCATTGATTCGACTGTGAAACTTTAACGTCTTAACTCGTTCCGTTGCGTTTCCCATGGACAGAGCGTACTTGTTTCGAGACTTTCACCTCTGACTTCAGGGTTTTGTTAGTGCGCTGTTGTGGAAAACGGTTTTCAATTGAAGCGAGTAATGTGTAGTGACTCGTGCGAAACCTCAGCACCGACGAGATTAGGTTCACAGGCGTTTAACAAAACTGCTACTTGTGTTCAAGTATTTCATAATTAGAGGGTAAAAATAGTTTACCCTTTCCCTGAAGAAATAGCCTTTTGATACCTCTGCATCACATAACTATTGAAAACATTGTGGGAAAAGGAGAAATTGCTTAGGTTGAGAAATTTCTCCTTTTCCCACAATGTTTTACTTCTATTCTGTCTCAAATAAGCATTCTTTAAAGCAATCTTTTCCAGTTTGTTTTTATGTTGATAATTATTTAAAGACTAAAACAGTATACAAGGCAGTGATTTAAGTAGAAATGTCACAAAGGAATAAGAAGATTCAAATCTATAAGTTTGGTATGGTCTGCTAAACCTCAATATAGAGTAATTACTCATTTTTTCTTCTTTATTCAACAAGTTCTTCATATGTGAAACCAACTATTAAAGTCAAGTTGTTATTCTGAATAGGGAAACATTTCACTTTAGGTCCTCAACCATTTTCATAATTGACAATTAGGAATGATGCCTTTAAATGTGCAGGGACTGTTTAATTTAATGGCTTTTAAATGGCATTTTACGTCACTTTTATCAGGTATATTTAGGTGATAGTACATCAATTCATGATCCCTGGGTAAACAAATCTGAGTACTAGGCTAGGAAATGTGCCTTGCCCACCTAGCATTCCACCACAAGTGGGGGGGTCAAACCTTGGATGCCAAGTTCCAAATCCACTACCCTAATAGCTTCGTCACTGACTTAATTCATCCTTCATATAGCCACAGTTTGACTACCCTGTCTTAGACAATAGTGTGTACAGGGATTAAGAGACTAAACTTTGTCTCCATTTCAAACAATATTTTATTCCCCTTTCCCACATAACAGCTAGCACATTCTGGCGCCACTGCAATTGAGCAATTGCTCCTTTTGCCACTATGTTTTTAACTATGCTTTCAATGCCACCTGCTGCAGATTTCTTGTATGAGGCAAATGGTTAATTCTGGCACCTTTCTATATTTGTCATTTTCTGTTCATCTGCAATTGTGCTTATTAATTATATAACACTTTACATCTGGGCAAATGCAACAATGTTTTCAAAAGTCAAAAAGCTTCTTCATGTGGGGAAGGGTCCCTTTCCCACCTTCAGACCCATCTGTAGGACGACTTTTGAAAACAGCGTGACAAAGGGAGAAATTGGTCAAAATGAGCAATTTCTCCTTTTGCCACAATGTTTTCAACTTGTTTCAGTAATTAAACTTACAATTATAGAGTTTTTCCATTTTTTTTAGTAGACATTTTCAAAGTCGTCTGCTGCAGATTTGCTGTATGTAGGGAAGGGTTGGACATCAGAACTCAGTGTCAGAGCCAAGGACACAGCAGAGCCATGTGCATATGGTTTGGTGAACATCTGAGAGAAATAAGCTGCAAGCAGATGTTACTCAGTATTGGGAATCAACAGAACGATGTCCAATAGATCAATTCTTTACCCTTCCCCACCAACAGCAGACAATTTCTGAAAACATCTTGGAAAATATTGGAAATTCTCTATACATATACGTATATTTTATAAATCAAGTTGGAAATATTGTGACAAAATGAGAAATATCATCTTTTCCCCAAATGCATTTGGAGGTTGTATAATGCTGCGGGTTCTTTGAAATGCAACTGTAAGTTGGAAAGGATTAACAATACAATAATTAGCACTTTGCTCTAGAAAACTAACCTTATAATGTTATATATTGTTTTGTTGCAGTTGTGAATATTAATATGTTTCAGGGCATATATATATAACACTTTCCCACATATAAAAGAAGCTTTCTGACGCCTCTGTATCAGACAGCTTTCGCAAGACATTGTGGCAAATTTGCCGAATTGTTTCTATTTAATTATTATAACTCCCTTTATGGAGATCTTTCCCTACTTTTATGGGCATGTTTTCAAGTCGACTGCTGCAGGTATGTTGTATGTGGGAAAGGGTTAATACTATCAAGTGCCTTGTGCTCAAAGCATAGCAGTCAAGGTTGAGTGCTCTTGGGAATGGCTGCAACATTTCAAAGCATTAGTAACAAGTTAACCCCTTCCAACATAGTCAGACACTTTCTGAAGCTTCTGCAACAGACAACTTTTGACAACATTGTGGCAAAGGAGAAATTTTATTTAATGATAAAACATTCATTTATAGAGTATACCATATTTTTAACCAAATGATTTCAAAGTCGTCTGCTGCAGCTTGTCTGTATGTGGGAAAGGGTTAAAGTCAGTCACCCGTGGATCATGGATAAGTATAGTGTAGCAGTGTTATAACTTAAATACTGTTTTTGAACAATTTGCCATTAACACTTCCCCACATACAACACAGATGCAATATATGACTTTGAAATAATCAGCGCAAAAATATGGAAAATATCTTCTAATTGAAATTTAAAACAAGGAATAGAGTTGACAAAAATGTCACTTATGTGACAAGAGGAAATTGCTAGTTTTAAGCAATTTTATTTTTTTGTCACAATGTTTTTCAAAAACAATAATATGCTGCAGAGGCGTCAGTCTAAAAGCGTCTATATGTGGAAAATGAACAGGTCAAAGATTGTAGACCAGGATGTTTGTTCAACCAGATGACAAACAGGGAAGACAATAGACTGCAGCATCACCGGAAGCTTGTCTTTGTTTTTGCTGATTGCTGAAAGTCTTTTGAAAACATTGTGCCAACAGGAGAAATTGCTCACCATGAGCAATTCCACCTTTTGCCACATAATGTTTTCAAAATGTTATCAAAGTTGTCTTATGCAGATTTGTGGCATGTTTGAAAGGGTTATTAGGTCATTAGACCTGTTGTGTTACAGCCCATATAGGGTAACAAATGTGGAAATGCCCCCACCTGAGTATAAAATCACTCTGTTGTTCTCTGATGTCAGGGATTTTTCTCCGTTAACACTCAGTGGTCACAGGTGGTTACTACTGTCATTAGCAGAATCTGGTGGTTACCATGGTTACTGGTATCAATAATTGAACCGTTACCGTGACAACATGTAAGCTGGTCACACTTCACAGTAGAGCTGCGTGGATCAGAGCTGTTAACCACTGTTCATAAATATGAAAATCAATGGGCGAGAAATTTATCAGTGGCTTCAGTTTATCATAACTGTCACACCTTTTCCCTCCCTTTTGTGTCATGGTTAACACTGTCAGAACTCTTGATACAAATACATTTGACAGCTTTAATAGAACATTATTTTCATTGGAAAAGGAGAATGTCTGTTAATGTTCATCTCTGTTATAAGTTCAAAGTTACATATTTCCAATTATTCCTATGTTATTGGTTATAATTCTTAGAAAATTTAAGATGTGGACAAAAAATATCCAAACATTATATATTATATGACACACTGATGACATTTACGATGCCAAGGGTATCACAATACCCCTACCTTTTTATCTTTAAAAAACCCATACAACGAAGCTAAAAATCAGTATTTACCCTTTCCCATTTTGTAAGCAACTATAGGAAACTTGGTTGTAAAAGAAGAAATGTATTATAATGATCAATGTCTCACAAATTGTTTTCTACTACATTAAATAATTGCACATATGAGAGATTCAAATTTACATTTTTATCGAGATGTTTTCAAAGGTATCTGCTACAGATTTGTTGTGTGGGAAGTGGTATAGGACCAACAAAATGTTTCACTGCCTTACAGAATGGAAAACAATAGACATTTCCATCTGTTACACTTTCTAACCATTTTCCTCATATAGACGCTTTCTGAAGCCTCTATCAGCAGCTGACTCTTGAAAAGACTTAACAAAAGTAGTAATTGCTCAAAAAGAGCAATTTCTCTATATATGCCACAATGTTTTCAACCCTTTTCAGTAATTATAATATAAAACCTACATTTATAGAGCTTTTTCGTGTTTTGGCCGAGATGTTTTCAAAGTCGTCTGCTGCAGATTTGTTGTATGTGGGAAAGGGTTAACACTGAACTGACAATTCTGTGTTGCTAATCTGATAACAGTTTTACCTGTTATGGTTCTTTTAACTCTTTCCCTCATATAAACTCTTTCTGAAGCCTCTGCAGCAGACAGCTTTAAGAAAACATGGCGACAAAGAAGAAATTGATCAAAACAAGCAATTTCTCATTTTGTCACCATGTTTTTCAAATCTATTCAATTATTGTACTTTCCTTTAAAGGGAGTTTTCAAAACTGCAGATTTGTCGTGTGAAACGGTTCAGCCTTTCACACATACAGACCCATTTAGACAAATCTGAAGCAGACAACTTTTTAAAACATTGTGTCAAGAGGAGAAATTGCTCATCATAAGCAATGCCCAAGATGATTAGACATCCACTGCAGATTTGTCATTTATGGGAAAGGATTAACAAAGATGAAAAAGACAGTCAGATAAACACATACTGAGTAAGTTTGATTGTATCATTGTGATTGACAAACCAATGTAACCCTTTCCCTCATACGACAATTCTGCAGCAGACGACTTTGAACGTATTTTGTGAAAACATAGAAAATCTCCATAATTGAACGGATAACTTATGAAAAAAGTGGAAAACATAGTGGCAAAAGGAGAAATTGCACGTTTTGTGCAATTTCTTCTTTTGTCACTATGTTTTCAAAATGCCGTCTGCTGCAAAGGCGTCCGAAAGCGTCTATATGAGGGAAAGGGTTAAATCAAGTTTAGAAACCCAATAAAAAAATATGAAGTCCAAATTTTCGCCCTTGAAAGTAAGATAAGATCATAAATTATGTAATAAAATATTTATCTCTGCATGATATGAATAATTTTGTAAATTGATATCCGGCCTATTTATTGAAACGATAATGCCAGTGACTTAGACTGTTGCACAATTTGAATAATTTACATAATCTTGTATTCAACTTTTCTGAAATGATCAAGCTCAACCTTTTTCTTTAACCCTTTCCCTGATATGACAATTCTGCAGCAGACGACTTTGAACATGTTTTGTCAAAGAGTAGAAAATCTCTCTAATTGAATTGATAACCTTTGACAAAAAGTGGAAAACATTGTGTCAAAAGGAGAAATTGCATGTTTTGTGCAATTTCTTCTTTGGTGACTATGTTTTCAAAAAGCCTTCTGCTGCAGAGGTGTCAGAACGCGTCTATATGAGGGATAGCGTTAACCCTTTCCCACATACAGCATATCTGTAGCAGACGACTTTGAAACACCCATGAAAAATGTCTAGAAATAAATCAATAATTATTGAATAGAGATTATTATGAAATATTGTGGCAAAACAAGAAATTGCACACTTTGAGCAATTTCTCAATCAGGAAATGTTTTCACAAGTTGTCTGCTGCAGTCTGCATCAATACGTGTCTGTGAATGGAAAAGACTTTTAAAAAATAAGCCTTACAAATTATTAATAGTGGGAAGACGAGCAATTAACAACCATTTCAAACAATTTGTTTCAACTGTGTCTTAATTTGATTGTTCCTTAACCCTTTCCCTCATACAACAATTCTGCAGCAGATGACTTTGAACATATTATGTCAAAAAATAGAAAATCTCTATAATTTAATGGATAACCTATGATTAGAAGTGGAAAATATTGTGGCAAAAGGAGAAATTGCACATTTTGTGCAATTTCTTCTTTTGTCACTATGTTTTCAAAAAGCTGTCGGCTGCAGAGGCGTCAGAAAGCATCTATATGAGGGAAAGGGTTAAAAGATAGAAGGAATTTACTTTCTACTTAATAGTTATATTTGATATGCATTGATTTGCCAGAAAAAGTGCAATAAACAGTCTCTACAGTTTCAATTATTGTAGCAAATAGTGAAACAGCTGTTCTAATTGACTTAAAACCCACCCAAAACAGGCTTCAACAGCTGCCCCCTACTGCTCTCTTATTGTTATCTACCTGTTAACCTTTTCATAGACACTTTTTTGATGCCTCTGCTACAGACCACTTTTAAAAACATTGTTGCAAATGGAGAAAACAAATGGGTTTTCCATAATTTTGCCCATATGTTTACCAAGTCATCTGCTGCAGACATATCTTTTATTATGGGAAAGGGTTAACCTGTTATCAAATATATGATTTACATACCTACCCAGATTCAAAAGAAGTGTTTAGGGAAAACCAACCTTACTGCATTAGCCATCGGTATATATAGAGTTCCATCACTGTGCCTTTGGCTCTTATAAGCATCGCAGCCACAGTCTGACCCTTGCTTGAACCGCAAGAACCAGCCAAATGGGTCTGAATAATGCAACTCTTGAGCTCAAGCAGGTGTGGTGGTTTTGGTTTCATAACTTCTGTATTTGTGTTCAACCTGCCCTAGTGGCTGGGGGATGCTCTTATATGAATCACAGCCACAGTCTGACCCTTGCTTGAACCGCAAGAACCAGCCAAATGGGTCTGAATGATTGGAGTCAATGCAACTCTTGAGCTCAAGCAGGTGGTATTGGTTTCATACCTTATATCATTTTTAGCTCTACTGGCCAAAGGCCAAAAGGGCTTATGCCGTGGCGTTGTGTGTGCTGTGCATACATGTGTGCTGTGCATACATGTGTGCGTATGTGTGTCCATACATAATTAATTGTTAACATGATTCAGTCTTCAGTTTTGATTGTATCTCAATCAAACTTATACAGTAGTTAGATATCCTTGAGAGCTCGGTTCCATGCAAACCAGACATATCCGCCCATGCAAGACTGGATTATGGCCCATGAAATTTTCAAAATTGCTATAATAGAGCTTGTTAACACGATACAGTCTTTAGTTTTCATTGTATCTCACTTAAACTTATACAGTAGTTAGATATCCATGAGAACTTGGTTCCTTTCCCAAACCAGCCAGATCAGCCCATGCATGACTGGATTATGGCCCTTGAAATTGTCAAAATTGCTATAATAGAGCTTGTTAACATGATACAGCCTTTAGTTTATATTGCATCTCAATCAAACTTATAAAGTAGTTAGATATCCATGAGAGCTTGTTTCCTTGCACAAACCAACCGGATCAGCTCATGCAAGACTTATGGCCCTTGAAATCGTCAAAATTGCTATAATAGAGCTTGTTAACACGATACAGTCTTTATAGTTTTCATTGTTTCTCCTATCAAACTTATACAGTAGTAAGATATCCATGAGAGCTTGGTTGCTTTCGCAAACCAGCCAGATCCACCCATGCAAGACTGGATTATGGCCCTTGAAATTGTCAAAATTGCTAAATAGAGCTTGTGAACAACTCAATAGTGGCTCCATTTACTATCTGATCTTCTCTATCCTTAGATAGTAGTTAAATATTGATGAGAGCTTGGTTCTTTCAAAACCAGTCAGATGTGCCCTTGTATGACTGGATTATGGCCCTTGAAATTGTCAAAATTGCTATATATAATATAGCTTGCGAACACAATAGAGCCTCCATTTACTTTCTGATCTTCTCCAAGCTTAGATGGTAGTTAAATATTTATAACAGCTTGGATCCTTTCAAAAATCAGCCAGATCCATGCCAGTAGTAAAAGGTTCACCCTTCCCACATACAACAAATCTGCAGCAAACGACTTTGAATTATCAAATAAAAAATATAGAAAAATCTCTACAAATGATACTATTATTATTGAAAAGAGTTAAAATCATTGTGGCAAATGGGGAAATTGCTCATCATGAGCAATTTCTTCTTTTGCCACAATGATTTCAAAAGTCTTCTGCTACAGAGGCGTCAAAAAGCGTCTATATGTGGTAAAAGGTTAAACAGCTGAACAATTGTGATTTGCTTTCGTTTACTGTTGTAACTCTCAAAAGTGTTATCAATTTGGTTAAGTCTCAATTTGATAAAGATTCCAAGTACCCTCTAAGCTATTTAACAGTTAAATAGAATTTCTATAACACTTGTTAACCCTTCAAATTATATAAACCACATAAGATGCCATGTTGACTTTCAAAAACAATTTAGGGAAACAAGAGAAATTGGTCATAATAAGCCCTTCTCCTTTTCCCATAATGTTTTTCAGCTCTTTTTCCAGAAATATACTTCGAAGTTTTTGTAAAAATATCAATTCTATAAAACGTGTAATCCTTTGATTGATATATACCTCAATCAATGCCATTGCATCAGTTGTCTTTCAAAAACAATGTGGGAAAGAATTGTGCATCTGCTAGAGACAACTTTTTACAAAAGTAGAAATTGCTCATCAATAATTTAACTTTCTTTTATAGAGCTAGGTTATCCTATTTTAAACCTGATGTTTCCAAAGTCATCTGCTGTAGAGTTTCTGTATGTGGGAAATCAAGGGATATTTTTTTAACCCTTTCCCTCATACGAGAATTCTGTAGCAGACGACTTTGAACGTATTTTGTCAAAACATAGAAAATCTCTATAATTGAATGGATGACCTATGACTTAAAGTGGAAAACATGGTGGCAAATGGAGAAATTGCACGTTT
>JAUELF010000009.1:613756-625610 GCA_031471495.1 Clinocardium nuttallii
CAAAAGGCGATCACAATAACTCACCTTGAGCAAAGCTCAGGTGAGCTAAAAAAGCCAAAGTGGAAAGTCAATAAGACCCAAAATTGCCAAATGTGGCTTGATCTAGACTGGCATGCTTGATCATGTACATTGTTTTTCAAAATGTATATAAAATTTTACACTGATGTAAAAAAAATCCACATCCATTAGAGCAATGATTGTTATCACACATCAAAGTGAAATGGAGTGCTTAGAAAAGGATTCTGGGAAATTTGAAAGAGGAAAACTGGTGAAGTGTAAACAAAATCACTAGGACGATTCCCATAGAACCGTGGTAATCATCATAGCATGTAATAGCTTACATCAATTCCATACACACCTGAGACCGAGACTAAGTAATTACCTGTCGACAAGCCTTTCGGTTACCATGGAAACCAACTCAAAACTGTTTTTTTTCCCTTTCTAAAAGCCATCAATTTTGCTGTAAAGCTCTAGTGGAAATTATTGAACTGAGAATTTTCCAGTGAATTTTCACAATATAGTGTATGGTTGACTGATACAGTCTATAGGCACTGGAATTACATTATCCCTTTACCCATTTTTCACATTAAACAAAATTGCAGCAAACCACTTTGAAAATATCTAGGCAAAACTATGGTAAATATCTATGAATGTAACATTAATTATTGAATAGAGTTGAAAACATTGCGCAAAAGGATGATGCTGCAAAGTAGTCAAAAAGCATCAACAAATATGCAGCAGATGACTTTGAAAACAACTAAGCTAAAAGGTTGTAAGTTTTTAAAAATGAAGGTATAAATAATTGAAAAGAGTTGAAATCATTGTGGCAAAAGGGAAAATTGCTCAATATGAGCAATTTCTCATTCTGCCACAACGTTGTCGGAAGTCGTCTGATGCAGATGCATCAAAATGTGTCTGTATTGGCTAAAGGAATAACCCATTCCCTGTTTCTATATTTCTGCATGATTCTAGAGACTTGCATTAGTTCCTGAAGTTAACCCTTTCCCACCTGCAAACGCACTTTGATGTAATAGCAGCAGACAACTTTAAAAAACATTTTGGTCACAATGTTTTCAACTTTATTTAACAATTACGCTATCCTTATTGGAAATTTTACAGGTTTTTGTCTTCATGTTTACAAAGTTTTCTTCAGTTATTTATCACTATGTTTACTGTTTCAAAATGCTATCCCCTCACTCCTGATAGCAAAGAAGGAATACGCACTTATACAATGTTGGTAGGACACAGCCAGCAGTGAACCTGTGGGCTCCTGCATCTTAACAAAACATGCCAACATAGACTTCAGGGGTTAACCATTAGCTCTGTTAACATCTGTGACAATTATTGTGGCAGGGAGATACATTTGGGATTAATTTTCCACTTGCTGTCTGTCTGTCTGTCCATTTTGATTTCAAATACAGGAAAATTGACAGACATAAATATGTTTCTTTTAACACTTGTGTTTAACCTTTATGTCATAGTAAATCACCTGAATGCATGAGCCAAAAAGGATAAAATCATGTTGAAATAAACGACGACTTTTACCCTTTCCCACACACAACGAATATGCAGCAAACGACTTTAAAAACGTATGGACACAATGAATGTATCATATGGAAATGCTTTATAAATAAAACTTAGATTATTGAATATTATTGATCGTTTTGAGCAAATTCTCCGTTTTCCACAATATTTTCAAATGTCGTCTGCTGCAAATGCATTTAAACGTGTATGCAAGTGGGAATGGGTTAAGACTCGGGGGAGGGGAGGGGTAACGTAATTGTTATTACACATGTCATCGTAAAACACTCTCTGTGACATGTAAACATTAATCACACAGTCATTCAGAAATAGTTTATATACACCCCAAAGTGTTCTAATGGCTTTATTTCTTGGCTCGCCGGGTTACGGGGATCAGCACTGTCAAATGCAGTTAAAGAGTTTTGTAGCTCACGTTTGCCAATCTAATTAGAGTACTTTTAAAGTAGCTATATTTGATTAGTTGATTGGCAAACGTGAGCCACCAATACAAAGTAGCTGTAATTTGATTGGTGAATTTGCAACCGTGAGCTTCCAAACTGTTTCTTTGAACGCAAGGCTGGACTATTAATGTCAGGATAAAACGGACCGGTAGTACTATAGATCTACGTTTCACAGAAAAGAAACAGTTCGGTCGCTCACGGTTTGTGTTACGGTTTATACCAAATAGTAAAGTAGCTGTGATTTGATTGGTTGATTGGATACCGTTAGCATAAACGTTTTTCAATCCACCAATCAAATCAACTTAGCTATAGTCAAAGTTCATTGAACGCACTCGTTTGTTTACAATAACTAAATCGGGAGTGTATGCGTTCAGGGATAACGTATGTAGCCAACCCACTACTATGAATTAATGTATATAGCTGTCAAACGCGGGGACAAAACAAAATATGTAAATTAGCATATTCATTTGCATAAATTTGTTATCTACTGAAAATGATGACATATAATAAAAAAGAATGTGTGTATTGATGAACGTGTCTCTTTCTACGTGATTCATCACAGAGCTTTAATTTAACCCTTTCTCTCATAAAAATAATTTGCAGCAGACGACTCGTATTGGCTAACATGTGAATAATGTCCTTAAATGAGAGTGTAATTATTAAATAGAAATAAAAAATATTGTTGCAAAAGGAGAAATGAATCAGTATGACCACAGTTCTGCAATGTTTTAAAATTTCGTCTGCTGTGTCAGAAAGCGTCTGTATGCTAGAAGGGGTTAACTGCTTCGACCCATTAAAAAAGCGCAAAGGAGCAAGTTCTCATTTTGCCACAATGTTTTGAAAGGCTGTCCACTGCAGGTGGTTCGAAATGCGCCTGCAAGTTAGAAAGGGCCAACATTCATTTAACATTTTCATATTGGCGAATATTGCAGATCCATACCAGATTATGCAGTTAAGACATTGAACTGGTCGTAACTACACAATGACTTTCTTCTATAGATCGGCTCATTAATATAGTGTTCACACGTATATTCAGTCACAAAGCAGTGACGGTGCAGTGTGCAGTACGAATAGTGCATAGCCTTCAAATTGTTAACCCTTTCCCTCCCTCATGTAGAACACATATACAGCAGACGACTTTTGAAAACATTGTGACCAAAGGAGAAGTTGCTCATAACGAGAATTTCACCCTTTTCCACAATATTTTCAACTTTTTTTCAGTAATTATAGTTTTGTTTTCGAAGTCGTCTGCTGCAGATTTGCTGTAAGGGGAAATGGTTAAGACATTTTAAACACGATGAATCGAATGGTTCGCATATTGCCGGTGTAACACAATACGGTTGGTATTTCTGTAGTCATTGATGCGTGACTGACCTGCGTGAATAAAGTGACTCCTTTATGGCGGAAAACCATTACCTACGTCGTTAAAACCGCCGATAGAAAATTCATCACTTGTTTCACTTGACCCTTCTTTCTTATCGATCTAGTGTGGCATAGATAAGATGGAATAAACTTGTCTTACCAGCATACTATCTCTTTCTTTAATCACTCATTTACGATTTAATCTACGGAGACGATTCTCTTTGAGTATCCACAACATATAGTTTGGAGGTCACAGAGGGTTTTTATTAAGATCATGAATCCTTATCCAGAGCTGCAGTAATAATCAGAGATTGTTTAGATTAGATTTTGGGGATAGTGTTAAATAACTTTGGTTAGCAATGGCTATTTTACCCTTTTAAACAGAAGTGTGGTATGCTTATAAGTACTACTGCTCCATCCTGACACCAGCGAGTCCGGTGAAATGCTAACACACGCATTCCTCAGGGCCAAACATGGAAGCCTTTTTTTTAGCTGGTCTGAAGAATATGGTGATACTATTGGCTTCGTCGTCATCGTCAACACACATCATCAACATTACCTTATTACTAAAACGCAGTTGCACATGTTCAAATGAAATATGGTACACATGTTCCTAGAAACAATACGCATGTCTATACCGAGTCACACAACTCTGGCTTTAACAATTATTCAGTAATCGTAATGCCGTTTTTACGAGGTAGAACAAAACAGACGAGCGTTTGCGTTCGTTCTACGGCGCTCTTGTTAAAATATACTTTGGTATGACCCGGCCGGGAATGGAACCCACGACCGTCAAATACTTCTAGGATAGCTTTGCCTTTTTTTACCCTTGTACAAAGAAGTTTGGTTTCACACGCACATACTTTACACTTGTAACTCCGGTACACGTTACACATGGTGAAAGCGTTGGGATTTTGGTTTAATATCACCATCATCCCCGGACCCCGATGGTTACCAGTGATGTTACATGGACTCTGCTCTGGAGTACTGCTTGTGTTCAGTTGTGTGACTTCGGGTCGAAGTCAAGAGTGATACAACATAAAAACTGTTTAAAGCGGCATAGCACAGCAAAGAATAACATCTACAATGTATATTTACATCTATATGTACTAAAGATAGGGTTTACATTCTTGACTTCCCCAAGCTTAAACCAATCCATCACACATGTATACTTTAAAACATGTATGTATTTGTTATATATTTGACGTCTTTGTAGCAGACGACTTTCGAAATCATTGGAGACAAAAAAAAGGACTTGCTCTTAATAAGCAATTAATGCATAGGGATTTTCTAGTTGTTTTCAAATTCGTCTGCTGTAGATTTGTTACGTGAGGGAAAGTTTTAAGTGGTTTCGAATATGCACAAACGCCCAGTGTGGTAACACTCTAACAGAGATACTGATAAGTAAAACACAGTCAACTGAAACGCTTTTCCTAATATAAGTTCAAACTATGTTAGCATGTAGATTTTTTTAGCTGCGCTGTATAAACATCTGCAAACAAATCAAATACAAAATCAAATACAAAACAGATTGTATCACTTTTTAATTGATATGTATGATTAGGTTTTTACCATGGTCGTTCATTATTAAAATGGGATTATATGAGCCGCGCTTTACGGAAACCATCCTCAGGGCATATGCAATCGACCAGTGAAGATCCAGATCAGTGTATTACTCGCCAATAAGCCATTGAAATCGCAAAAAACGTTCTGTAAAATAGTATCCATTCGGATCCTTATCATGAATGCACAAGTTGGTCTTTCCCCTGGGCACCCCTTATATACATTGACAATGGTAACATTAAAACACAAATCTGGAGCACCGCTCATATACACATATAATGATTACGTTAAGGTTGTTTTTTTCCTGAGAATCGCTCATCTACACCTGTTATAATTATGTTAAGGTTAGTTTTTCCCTGAGAATCGCTCATATACACCTGTTATAATTACGTTAAGGTTAGTTTTCCCTGAGATTCGCTCATCTACACCTGTTATAATTATGTTAAGGTTGTTTTTTTCCTGAGAATCGCTCATCTACACCTGTTATAATTATGTTAAGGTTGTTTTTTTCCTGAGAATCGCTCATATACACCTGTTATAATTATGTTAAGGTTAGTTTTCCCTGAGAATCGCTCATATACACCTGTTATAATTACGTTAAGGTTAGTTTTCCCTGAGAATCGCTCATCTACACCTGTTATAATTATGTTAAGGTTGGTTTTTCCTGAGAATCGCTCATATACACCTGTTATAATTACGTTAAGGCTAGTTTTCCCTGGCACCGCTCATATACACATGTTATGATTACATTAAGGTTGGTTTTCCTGGAGCCCCTTTCATATTTTATCGGATTATCTAGGTGTAATAATAGTCAATGGGGTTGTAAATGGTCTCTTATGTCATTTATAGACGAGAGTTTAACCACTTTACCACTGACCATTGTAGTAGTTTGTAGTCTATATCGGTCGTGGTCATTCACTGTATCGGTCATTGAGTGCATACAGGTGACATTCACAACCAGGCCGCTCGGCTATTTACGGAAATTGATCGATATTTTACGAGTTTTGCCGAAGTGAACAGCAGAGGTTTAAATAATATTGTATTGGGGTTTTACTCCGCTTTCAGCATTATTTCAGTGTTATCAGGGCGACAGTTCACGTATTTATGATCCCTGGTACTAGGTCAGAGAAATGTTCCTTGGCCAAGGGTACTCCACCATGACCATAGTGTCACGTCTGGGGATCGAACCCGGGATACCCGGCTTCAAATCCCCGACGCTAACCACTCGACACAACAGAGGATTCGAGGTTCAAATAAGGATGAATTACAGTCCCTTTCCCCACAATATCTTTCTTATTACTTATCCAAACCCTTCGTTGTGGGTACTCAAACGAATCGTCTCATTGCAACGATGTCGGTGTGTTACCACACTATAGCGTTAGTGGGTCGCATAAGGATAAACCCTTTATTTAGAGCTCTGGAATAGTTTTCATGGACACTTTTGTATTTTATTCTCAAAATAAAGAAACGATTACTTGAGACGCAATCATGATAGCATATTAATTGAAACTAGAAATAAATCTTATAACTCAATATTAACTACTTTTTTCACAATCCTTTCTTGTATTAATCATCTCAATTGTTCATATTCTTTCATAAACGTATATTTTTTGTAAATGTGAATCATGAACAAAAATCACGGCAGACCGCCAACCCTCTAGAACCGCTCCTCTAGAAAAAGAAGCATCGACCTTTGTATCATGATAAGGCCACTTCACACGAACTTCGACCTTCAGGTATGTCTAAATACATGCCAATTAGTATCATAGGTCAGAGGACTAGATAAGGAGGAGTAAACTGGTCTTATCCCCACAATATCGCTCTTATTTCTCAACAAAATACTATGTTGTGGGTACTCCGAGACGAATCTTTGTCGCATTATCTAGAACTGTGATAGGTCATTCGATCATTGCTTATAAACGCGATTCAAAGGCTTTAATAGTGTGACTTCAATGTGAACATGGACTTTCCTGATCAGACTAGATAGACGGTGGATGATCTGGATCTACACTGCTAGCAAAGTCCCGAAGGTCGCACATTTAACCCTTTCCCTAATATAGGCGCTTTCTGACGCCTCTGTAGCAGATGACTTTTGAAATAATTGTGGCAAATGGAGAAAAGAGAAATTTCTCCATTTGCCACAATGATTTCAACTCTATTTAATAATCATAGATTTTTTATATTTTTTTATTTGATCATTTCGAAGTCGTCTGCTGCATATTTGTTGCATGTGGGAAAGGGTTAAAACACGTAGTACATATCTATTGCTAACATATCTCTCTGTTTCTCTCATTATCTATATATACCCGGAGGCTTATCAGTAAAATGCTTTTTCAGTTACGATATCACGTGCCGGTTTCCCTGAGATCACTTCTGTCATTATCTTGCTATCAGTGAGATTATCAGAAAAATGTGTATTCGTTCGTGATTCATGTGTGTACATAGAGAACAACGAAGTTCTAAGTAATGAAAAGAGTAGTCACGCGATCCCTTTCCCGCTTATAGACGCATTCTGATGCATCTGAGCAAGGCGACTTTTGAAAACATTGTGACAAAAGGAGAAATTGCTCAAAACGAACTATTTCACCTTTTGGCACTATGTTTTCAACTTTTTTTTCTTAAATTATACATTAATTTATAGAGATCTTGCATGATTGTTTTCCAAGTCGTTCTGCTGCATATTTGCTGTATGTGGGAAAGGGCTAGACTGGAATCAGTTCCTAGAGTCAACCCTTGTCCCCTGGCAGATGCGTTTTGATGTACCGGCTGTGAATGCTTTTTGTTAACTTGCTTGTCCTGTAGCCGCAATATATCAACTCCAATGATTTGACCTTTCTGTATTAATAGAAACTCAGTTGTATAGCATATAGACGTGTTCGAAGTGACTCTGTTGTATAGCATATAGACGTGTTCGAAGTCATCTGCGAATTTGTTTTCAACTGCATTCAAGTATTGCGATTTTGCATATTTTTGCTCGGATGTGTTCAAAGTCGCATGTGAGTAAGAGTTAGCACTAGCCGCCATTCACGCTCATTGGCTTTAGACGACTTTTGTTAACGTCGTTGCAGAAGAAGAAATTGCTCTTTTTGTTACAATGCTTTAACTTTTGTTCATACTTCGAATTCTGTTGTTAGACATTTCTTTGTTGTATTGCATGGATGTTTTCAAAGTAATCCCATGATCTGCCGCCGATGTGTTGAATATGGGAAAAGGGTTAAGATAATAATATATTAGTTCTGAATTAACTAGCTCACTCGATAGACTTGAACCAGTTTCAATTTAAGAAATATCTCAGACTGAATAACATTGCTTTACACATAATTCATCTGAATGATCTGATATTGTATTCCAAAATAGAACGTTTGTGTAATATCGGTAAAATCGACACGAAGAAAGTTTTAAGTTTAACCAAAATACAAAAAAAACCACCACAATTCTATTTCAGCAAGTTTCGATTTTCTCCATTATTTTCTATGTCATCTTTTCGAGAGACCTTGATAGATACTAATCGTTAGCCATTTTTCTCCTACAGACGCTTTCTGATGCCTCTGAAGCAGACGAGTTTAAAAACATTGCGACAAAAGGTGAAATGGCTCATGATGAGCCATTTCACATTTTGCCACAATGTTTTCCACTTTTAGTCATTGGTTATCCATTAAATTATAGAGATTTTCCATTTTTTGACAAAACATGTTTAAAGTCGTCTGCTGCAGATTTATTGTATGTGGGAAAGGGTTTAGGTTTGTGCATGTTGTTGTACGCAACCTTACAGGAGCATATAGAACGTTTAACAAGATTAAGTTTTAACATTCCAATTTATTATAACTCGAATGCAGTTTATTATCCTAGTGTAATGATATATTAAGCCTGACCTGGACATATGACTATAAGAAGCTGCAGGGTATCGTCTGCTTTTTGCGAAATTTAATATTTGATATTCAGGCATGGTGACTCAATTGAAAAGAAATAGATCAGCTTGCTAATTTATTCACGATTGCATTGCATAAATCTTGAAGCGTGGATAAACAATTTAGCTGATATGCTTTTCAACTGCTTTGTAAATGGTTGATAGAAATGTGAAATATTGGCAAATTTTATGTATGTGTGTTATAAAGAAAATTGATGGTTTTCGGTAAATTTCCAACGTTTTGAATTTTTGTTATCTAGTGTTTGGCCTTTTCCGTGGGGTTTTATGGTATATTTGGTATATTTGGGAATATATATCTGTAAATGAAAATATGAAAACAACAACATTAAGAGCAATTTTCCACAATGTTTTCCAACGTCACGTATTTCAGATGCTTCTAAACGACGTAAAGTGTTTTCCTACACATTATTTCCTATGAATGGAGAAAATGTTTCGGCATTGAAAGAATCACGACCAGTCCCAGGTACATATTTGAGTGAGATAACGGCTTTAGAATGTGCCTACCTGTGGAATTACATAACCGTTGAATTGTGCTGATAAAGCACGTTTTTGATACAACTCCATGTTACACACATTACACCAATAACGCAGATTGTAGAACTCAGTCTATCCCATTTTCTTCCTCTTTCTTCCTTTTTCTTCTTCTTTTTCTTCTCCTTCTGCTTTTTTCTTCTTTGTCTTTTTCTTCCTCTTCTTACTTCCTCATTCTTCCCCTTTCTTCTTCTTTTTTCAATTTTTTTTTCTTCCTCCTTTTTCTTTTTTTTTTTTTCTTTTGGGGAGTAGAAAGAGGTATGAGGGTTTCTGTGCTCTTTTCACTTGTTAAATTCGTAGTTTGTCCAATACCTCAACATCCACAGTCCATTGTTTTGATTTCGTAATATTATGGAAAACATCTTGTTTTTCCAAAAAATAACAATACAATTTTCGGCACATTTTTGTTAGTGATTTCTAATCTATTCACACCGTCTAGAAAGCGGAAGAACACGGTCGGTTCATACTAAATACAAATGAACGTTACAATGTAAGCAGTGGTTTCCTTTATTGTAGATAATCATTTAGAAAACCTTGTGATATACTGAACAAAATATGCGGCGTAACATACCATTCAAACACCCAAAACCAATTCTCATTTTCAAAAATATCGCATCCCTTACATAATAAATCTCTATCTGCATCCTCCAAATGTTTCTAATTATGTAAGGTCAATAAATGGCGTGTCAAGATACAGACGATTTGTTTTATGAGGGTTTCGAATAACAAGTAATGTGCCTTGTCTAATTCACCCCAGACCTGTGCATTTTGAAAAGACAATTACGCAAAAGGAGAAATATTAAATACGTTAACTAATAGAGATGTTCTATATGCATTACTGATAAGTTTTCGATGTCTTTTGCTGCTCAACTTAGCGTAACATATCTACAGAAATTGCTCACTTGTATGAGATATGTTTCAAAAGTCGTCTGCTGCAGATGCGTCAAACTACGTATGCATGAGGAAAATGGCTAAGGGATTAATCACGATAAACAACAATCACTTTTGACACCTGTAGTTTGGGCAATGTCTGTTTTCATTTATCAGGTCACGTGACCAGGCTGATAGCATCAACAAATCCCGAACTTCTGTTAATTAACAACGCATGCGGCTGTATACATAGAACATGCCATTGACGGATATGTAGCAGATGAGTCATTTGGCTAATATCTCGAAATGAACGTTTTAATCATTGAAATAAAGCTGAAAACATTTTGGCAAAAGTAGCAATTTCTCCTTTTGCCAAAATGTTTTCAGAAGTCGTCTGCTACAGAGGCGTCGGAAATCCCCCTGTATGTGGGAAAGGAATAACACTTCCCTGTTTTACGCATATCCTCCGCAGTAAGCTCACATAGCAACTAATGTGACAAAAGGAGAGAGAAAATGCCCCTAATGAGCGGTACCTAGTTTGGCACAATGTTTTCAACTCTATTCACTAACTTAGAGTTTCCTATAGCGATGTTTTCAACTCTATTCACTAACTTAGAGTTTCCTATAGCGATGTTTATCAAGTCAGGAATTTCTATTCTGAGATTAGTAATACTGGGATGGGTTACCCATTTCCCGGTTACTTTGTTAACCCTCTCCCACATACAGCAAGTTTACAGCAGTTGGTCTCGAAAACATATGGAAAAACTTCATAAATGACAGTATAATTATTTAACAGATTTAAAAGCCTTGTTGCAAAAGGAGAAATTACTGGTTTTGAGCAAATTCTTGTTTTGTCACAATGTTTTCAAAAAGTCATCTGCTGCAAAGGCGTCGATAAGCTTCATTATGTGAGAAAGGTTAACCAACGTATTTGCAGTACATGACTAAAGTGTTATATGTAACAATTACGAATGTCTAAATTTTAAACTAATTATTTTCAAATTAAATCCACACATCTGCTACAAAAGAACATTTCCCATAAATGAGAGCTTAACTCCTTCCCTCATATAGACGCTTTCTGACGCCTCTGCAGCAGACAGCTTTTTGAAAACATAGTGACAATAGAATATATTGCACAAAACGTGCAATTTCTTCTTTTGCCATAATGTTTTCAACTTTTAATTATAGAGATTTTCCTTCGTTTGACAAAAAATGGTCAAAGTCGTCTGCTGCAGAATTGTCGTATTAGGGAAAGGGTTAAGTAATAAATAAAGTTTTGACAAAAGGCGAAATAGCTCATTATAAGCTAATCATTCATTCGTCACAATGTTTTCAAAAGTCGTCAGAAAGATTATGTATGTGGGAAAGGGTAAGTGTCTTAGAAGCCTCTTTCCGGGGAAATGATTGTGGAGTTACTGTCTGTTATCTCTGTCCTATGAGTTGGTACACAAACCAACCCTTTCCGGGGAAATGATTGTTACTGTCTGTTATCTCTGTCCTATGAGTTGGTACACAAACCAACCCTTTCCGGGGACATGATTGTTACTGTCTGTTATCTCTGTCCTATGAGTTGGTACACAAACCAACCCTTTCCGGGGAAATGATTGTTACTGTCTGT
>JAUELF010000009.1:637873-648168 GCA_031471495.1 Clinocardium nuttallii
AAAATAATGCTGTAAGTCAAGTGCAGACTCGACAGGAAATTCCTTTTTCAGTTAGTTTCACGCATTTTCTTCACCACTTCCTCTCAAATTATGCCTCTTGTCAAATGACACAATGTCACGTTTGTTGAAACAACTTGAGAAAATCCTTGATTGCAAACAAAAAGTGGTTTTGATATTACGCACAAAATACGTCAGAAATTTTAATGGTCACACAAACAACTTAAAAAACAAGTATTTAACATAAATTTAACCCTTTCAATTGTTGTTACTTCTGCATTAAACAACGTTATCAGTAAGTTTAGTTATGACTAACCTTTCTAAATTGTTTCCAGTTCATTACATATGCAATATCATATTTTCCAAAAATATTGTGTAAATATGTATTGTACTTTTTTTTTTACCGAGGTAAGACTTTTTATTTTTTACTGAAATATGCTTTAAAGTATTTAACCCATTCCCATCTGCAGCAGACACATTTTGAAAACATTGTGAAAAAATGTGAATACTTCATTTATAGGGTTTAAAAAAAAATTGCCAAGATGTTTACAAAGATTTCTGTTGCAGATTATTGTTTGTGGGAAAACACTCAATATATAAAAACAAATCTTTAACTCTATGCTGCTGTTCCCAACTTTAACCCCCCTTTTCCACATACAACAAATCTGCAGCTGACAACTTTGAAAATATCTTTAAATGAAACCATAATATAATACATGTACTTTATTTTGATGCTTCTGCGGCAGATAACTTGTGAAAACACAGCGGCAAATGGAGCATTTTTTCATAATGAGCAATTTCCCTTTATGCCACAATGTTTTCGTCTCTATTTCTATTCAATGATTATACTTTCATTTGTAGATATTTTCAATATTTTGCCTATTTGCTTTTAATGTATTCTGCTGCAGGTTTGTTGTATGTGAGAAAGGGTTAATATCATATCATATTCATGTGAAACATAAAAAACAAAATGTACCAAGATCTTAGTTAAACAACAAGTTGTTGATGTTTATATTTCTGTTATAATCACATTTACTAACTGTATGAAGTATCTGGCTAGCCACTTCCTTTTAAGGAGAAAAATCTAATTTATTTGCCATAAAATACATCCAGTTCAAGTACTTCCCCTCTACACTTATAATAACTGCTGTTTTCCTGCAAAAGTGTGCTATTAAACTTATTTCTCACTGTCAAAATATTTGACATGGACATGTACGGCAGTTGTTTAAAAACACAATATAATAATTGAATATTTTAACCCTTTCCCACCTACAAGAATCTGCAGCAGACGACTTTGAAAACTTTGAAAACGTAGTGACAAAAACCTGAAAAATCTCCATAAAAGATAGCTCAATAGTAAAATAAAGTTGAAAACATTGTGACCAAAGGGGAAATTGCTCACCATGAGCAATTTCACCTTTGGCCACAATGTTTTCAAAAGCCGTCTGCTGCTATTTCCTCAAAATGTGTCTGCAGGTGAGAAAGGGTTAACTAAAACAATTAATAAATTCATTCTATTGATGTTAAACACCATTTCATCAGTATTTTGGTTATATCACAGTAACAGAACCTCTTACTTATGGGTGACAAACCAAAATTAGACTAGGAAATATCAATTCCTTTCTCCTTTTGCTACAATATGTCCAGCTCTATTCAATAATTATATTAAAAGAGATATTTCCTATTTTCAACCTAGATGTTTTCAGAGTGAACTGCTACCAAGTTTCCACCAATAAAAATAGGCTTGAAAATCACCGTTGAGTAAGACCAATAGTATGTTTCATAGCAGTTGACAAAATTCTGTTGTGGCCATGTGTTAACATGGGGAATTGCAACCAAGTGTTATGGGTTTGATCCCCACCATCATGCTAAAGTGTACCTTGGCAAATCCAATTTCCTTGTGTAGTAATGGTTTGCCACAGAGGAAAAAGTTTTCTGTTGTTGTGATATAAATAATGGCGCGAAACACCAATAAATTAAAAAAAAAACGTTTGTCAATCCAGGATTTCTCTGCTTCCTTACCTCATGTTAATGTATTGCAGCATCTTATTCTCCTCACAAAATCCATCAAGTTGGGAGAGTTGGTTATCTCTCAGGTGTAACGTTGTCATACTTGTTAGATTTTCCAATCCTTCTAATTTCTTGATTGTGTTTGCTGCCTATAATAAAGGGATATTATAATTAATGGGATAGTATCGCTAAACGATTCTACAGGCTTTCTTCACAATTTTTTTTTTAACTTAACCATTTTCCTCATATAATAATTCCGCAGCAGACGACTTTGAACATGTATATTTTGTCGAAAAATAGAAAATCTCTATAATTGAATGGATAACCTATGACTCAAAGTGGAAAGCATTGTGGTAAAATGAGAAATTGCTTGTTCTTCTTTTGTCACTGTTTTCAAAAGAGCCGTCTGCTGCAGAGGCATCAGAAAGCGTCTATATGAGGGAAAAGGTTAAGTTCAAGCGAACGTAATTAAGGGGTCACAATTTTCAAACTATGCAAGTGTTTGATTGATTTGAGTTTACTGCCATTTCGACAATTTTTCAAACCACAGCAGTCAGTTCACCCGACCTTGTGTTATTAACCCATTACTTCACATGACTTTTCAAAGGTTGTCTGCTTGATAATCATCAAATGAACAATTTCACAAATCTAGAAAACTGAAAGAGTTTTATTGAAAAAGGGTTGAAAATATTGCAATAACAGGTGACATTACTCAAAACAAGCAATTTCACCTATTATTGCAATATTTACCATCTCGTCTGCAACAGCAGGTGTCAAATGTTGTCAGTGTGAAGTAATAGGTTAAACTGTTTCCTGGAATTCTGACAGCATTTCCAAGCACATTAATCTTTGAAGCAACTGGTTAAAAATCAGAAACAATGGTGGCACAGATGGTATTTGAACTCACAACCCCTCAATTGGTAAACCACGTCACTATTAACTGAGCTAATGGGACTTGATTAAAAGATTCTTTGATGGGACCACATGTTGATTGCCAATATGTCAATTAGTTTGACAAGCAGACCCACTGTCAATCAGACATACAGAGATGCAATCCATAAGGGAGGCCACATAAATACTGTTTTACTTATTTAGAAATTAGCAAAAGCAATAATACTGTGTTTGTGTACCAAATAACATCTGACCACATGAAAAGATCACATGATTAGATCACATGATTAGCCCTTTCCCCTTTACAGACATCTGCATCAGATGACTTTTGAAAACATTGAGGCAAAAAATATTATTCGCTCATGATGAGCAATTTCTCCTTTTGCCACCATGTTTTCAACTTGAAAGTGGTCTGTCGTAAATATGTTGAATTAAGGAGTTAAGACATTACTTCACACTTAAAGAATAAACATACTGATTTGCAGAAGCAATCATTTGTACAACTATTCTCAGTATTATAAAAGTAATAGGTCAACTTTTAGTGAGGCAGGAGAAATAGCTCAAATTGCATGATGCGAGAACAAAAGTACAATGTAGTTAAACCACTTCTAGTGTTTTGTCAAAAGTTTATTCTAGACCGGGTCACCCTTCTGACATGTTACGATGTAGAGAGAGATTGCTTACTCCACTGTGTGCAGATTAATTAACCCTTTCCCATATACAACAAATCTGTAGCAGGCAAAAATATGAAAAACTTCTTTCAATTATTATTATTATTATTGACCAAAGTTGAGAACATTGTGACAAAAGGAGAAATTTATCATCATGAGCAATTTCTTTTTTTGTTACAATGTTTTTAAAAGTATCTGCTACAGAGTTGTCAGAAAGCATCATCAGACGCAGCTCACATATATCATGAGACTTCCAGCAGAAACCTAGATAAGGGACGCTTTGCATGTTCCAAAATTAATAAGAAAGATATTGTGGGGAAAAGAGCTGTATACCCCTCTGGACTTACTAGGAATAGATTTTTCAGGTTAGGTAGATTGATACCATCTGATGTGCTCAGTTTATTCCCCCTCAGTTCTAAGGTGTGGAGTTTGGACAGCTTGTTGGAATCCAGTCCTGTCACTTTAGTGATTTCGTTTTCTGTTTGAAAATGAAATGAAATCAGTCAGTAGATACATAATACAGTGGACTCGCGATGGAGCATGCTATAACTCTTTCGCTTAACTTAAAACATTTCCTAGAACAGATCTGTCATCGGAAAACAGTATTACAGCAGTTCTCATTGCATTAATTTTATGAGAAATCAGAAATGTTGCTGCATTGTTTTATTGATAGGATTCAACTATGTCTGGCTTCTCATAATATACACTTAATTACTAATGAATTACAAAACTGAATGGTTTGAATGGTGTTTTATGCCGCACTCAACATTTTTTTCCTTGGTAAGTTACTAGTACATCTGGTTCATTTATGCTAACACTGGCAACCCAGTTGCTATGCCTGCCCTATAATCAGGAGCCAAAAGGAGGGAAAACCATTACTACAATTTTTAAAGTCTTTGGTATGACCCCCCTGGGTATCAAACCTGTGACCTCCTCAACCCAAGGTGGATGCTCTTCAACAACACAAACGATACTCTGTATCACTACCATATGTTCTTTGTATGGTGTTTTTTAGACAGCTTTCACATTATTTCATTGTTATCATTGTTGTTCCATGGTTGTTACCAGTACTATTGGTAAGTGTAGCCTGTGACACCAGCATGTAAGTCATATTGCTTCTGTAGCTCAGGAACCATGAGCGTCAGGGAGGAAAGCCACAATTACCATGCTTAAAGTCTTCAGGATGATCCTACGTTGGATGGTACCCAGTGTTCCCAATATCAACATTCTAACCACTGCACTACACTACCAAAACAATCAACACATTTCAGGACATAACAATTACCCCTTCAGATCGAAGCAGATTACTTAACCCTTGCCAACACACATCAAACTTCCAACAAACGACTTTGTAAAATATCTGGGAAAAACTTTAGTTGTCCGCTGCAAATGTTTGGAAATGTGTGTGTATGTGGGAAAGGCTAAAAGTATTAAATCAGGTATACATTAAACCTTTTTCTTTATACCACAAGTTTGAAGCAGACGACTTTGAAAACATACCCACAAAAGTATAAAAAAATATCTTTAAATGAAAGTGTTATAATTTAATAGAGTTGAATGAATGTGGCAAATGCCACAATGTTTCAAAAGTTGTATGCTTCAAAGGCATCAGAAAGCGTTTGTATGTAGGAATTGGTCAATATATTTTGCTTTACTTACTGTTCATAGAAAGGTGCTCCAACATGGGGTGGTTCACGCCTTCTGTAGAAGTGATTTTGTTGCTGTTAAAACTCGCCATCTGCAGGAACGGCATTTCTTCAAGTTTTGCACTTGTTAGGAGATTTTCCTCTGCTTTTAAAGTCAACATATGTGTGAGGGCACTAAGAGGTGAAATGTCCTTCAAATTGTTTTTACTAACGTCCACATAGCGCAAATGAATGAACGATTTTAGAAGACTTATATTGGTGAGTTCCCTGAAAGAAAGAAACAAGTAAAAAATGGTATTTTAATCATTTTACACTAACAAGATCTCTTTTTAAACATCTGGTTTAAACCTTTATGAATTAAATATTGAATACAGTTAAAAACATTGTTGCAAAAAGAGAAATTACTCATTTAGAGCAATTTCTCCTTTTTTGCAATGTTTTCAAAAGTCGTCTGCTGCAGAGGTGCAGAAAGCGTCTTTATTTCAGAAAGGATTAAATTAGCCATTACTCAATAAAATTGTCACTTCAGGTAGAAAATTAATACACCTGTACAATGACTGAATTACTTCCCTTGTATCATTAAAACAAGATAGCCATAAGGTGGCTCACCTGAATTATGCAATATGATTTGTCATGCCATACACAATAACTCATTTTGTTTTTCGACCAATTAAAATTGCTTGAGGTAATCTCTAAGAGGATCACCCAAGGATCATTTCTACAAAATCATTTCTAAATCGCCCATATACTTTTAGAGAAGAAGATTTTAAAAAGTTTTCACAATAGCCATATAAGGCAAAACAGCCCCAACCCTTGTCGACCATTGTTTTTTACCAGTCAACATGGTATGGAGGAATCTGATAGAAGGTCACCCAAGGAACATTTCTACAAAATTATTTGAAAATTGTCCAACCAGTTTGTGAGGAGAACATTCTGAAAGCTTTTTTCCTTTAAGTTGCCATGGAAACCAGAATTCTGCATTGATCAAAACAAATTGAAGGAATTTTGGTGACAGGATACTTGTTTCATCCAATTGACCCACTGGTTATTGAGGAGAAGATGTTGACAGACACATGCTAGATGCTGGACAGAGGTGATAACAATAACTCACCTTCAGCAATTCGTGCTAAGGTGAGCTAAACAGGTATCTGATAGAAATGTATTGTCTCCCATGATGAATACATAACAAGGTTTTCATAGTACATGTAAGCAGTAAAAGCTTAGAAGAGTCTAATCAGAAATAAAATGATCAAAATTTTATCTTTCTGTACAAGCAAGTAAAGAACCTCAGGCAACAGGCTGCCATCAGAGCAATAAAGGTGACAAGGTCATAGTATTCAAGCTTGCACAGACAAAGAGGCCTCTATTGGCTTACCAGTTCAGAGACTTATTTTTCAGTTAACTTGATATGAAATTGTTCTAGTCATTTGCCATTTCTCTGAGGAACATATGCAATGTTAAGGAATGAACAAATTCTTCTTTTTCAACAATGTTTAACCCTTCTCCTCATACAACAAATCTGCTGCAGATTCGTCAAACTGCATCTGTAGTTGGGAAAGGGTAAAAAGGTATACAGCAGAGCAATAGAAGCAGCAAAAGTTTTTCTATATCAGGGAAAAGGGTTAAAAGAAATACTTACTTTTCTTTGATATCTAGACGAACATAGGCATGAGCTAAACCATCTCCAGTCTTACACAACAGTGATAGACAGTTTGATATCATCTCTTCTGAAAGGTTTACCTCTGGAACTTTCTGTTAAAAGAATGAGCAAGCATAAATTCATAATTCTTTTTAAGTCTTTCTGATCATATTGTGAAAATTAATTGACTGAGGAGTCTGATTACATTATTTGATCACCTGCATGATCTCCTTCATGAATGTTTGAGAGTTTAATTTTAAAAATAGATAGAATAGGTAATACAATTACAGACATAACGAGTCTACTTATTTCAAGTGCACTGGACCAAAATCTGTACATGCGTTTATGCTTGTACATGGTCAATTAAGTTTTGCAATGACAGGCTGAAATAAAAAAAATATTTTTGCTTTATCTTACCCCTTCAACTCATGAAAATACTAACCACTTTTGTTTGTTTGAACTCTTTCACTCGTTTTTGCTTTTACCCTTTCCCTCATATAAACACTTTCTGACGCCTCTGCAACAAACAGCTTTTTGAAAACATAGTGACAAAAGAAGAATTGCACAAAACGTGCAATTTCTCCTTTTGCCACAATGTTTTCAACTTTTGTCATAGGTTATTTATTTAATTATGGAGATTTTCTATGTTTTGTTAAATGTTGCCTGCTGCAGAATTGTCGTATGAGGGTTATAGCTAGCCCGCTTCATATGATCTTGTTTGTGTCTCACCATAAGCTTATACAGTCACCATGTACAACAATGTTTCACAGTGGGCCATGTAGAATCATGAATGAATCCAGAACCTATCACATACTAGGTAAGCAGTTTACCTTTTCATGCATACATTAAAGCTGTAGCAGACGACTTTCAAAATATGGTTAATATCTCTAAAAAAATAATCATTGAATCAATTTTGAAACTTCTTTGTTAAATTTGATAAATAAATTCTCCTCTTACAACAATATTCTCAAAAGTTGTTTGTCTGCTGTTAGCATACAGTGTAGATGAGTCAAATGTGTCTGTATGGGAAAAGTTAAGATAAACAACAGGAACGTAGCTAAATCTACGTTCCTGAAAAACTAAATTAAATATAAAAAAGCATAAATATTTATGATAAATTGTACGAAAGTGTTCTTTATCAATAAAATGATGAATTTATAGCCATGTAGATTGTGAGCAATACAAATAAGTTGGAATGCACAGCAAAACTATATCGCGGTACAAACTACTTTCACGCGAAAATATGTTAGATGGGTTTTGAATTAACTCAGTAATTCTCTAAGAATGGATAAAGAACCAAGCTTATAGAAAAACAGTTCCATTTATATCAGCCAAAACTCAGAAAATGCAAACAAAAATACGAAAATACCCCACCCACCTCTTCTTCTTCCTCGGGTTCTTGTTCTTCTTCCTCCTGCTGCTCTTCATCTCCTTCTTCCTGAGTCTGTTCTTCGGCATCACCCTCTTCCTCTCCTCCCTCCTCAGCTGTCTGCTGATCTTCAGTATCCTCGGTCTCACCAAAAGTTTCCTCTCCTTCTACATCCGACATTTTGAACGTTTTACTCGCACTTGTTTTGGTTGTCGCACGAGAGGTTATTTACAAAAAATGGCGGACTGTTGCTAGGGATACGGTTTATAGGGGAGGTCCATATTTCCTGTTCTGGGTCGAAATGTGATTCGGTTTGAATGACATTACTTTCAGTAGTTTAATATCGAAATTTACAGAATCAGTGCGACTTTGTTTTAAACTGACTTATCAAATACCGGACTTTCTGAGCAGTTGTTGATATCTCGCAAATTCCCGTAACTTCTCGAGGACCATCTAAAACTTTGTAGAATAGCGGCCGACTCAGGTAAAGTTTGGAGTTTTTCTGAAGTTTTTGCATAAAAAAGTGTTCATGTTTTATATTTTTGGAAAATGTTTTTAAATGTATTTAAAATGCATACAAGTCCATATCTTAGCATGTCATTGAGTTTTAAATGAGTTGGTTGGGTTAAAAGTGGGCGTGTTCACCGGTCAACTTTGGAGAATTTCCGAGTTTTTCAACCAAAATTGGAAAAAGTTGCAATAACTTGTAGAGGCATGCACGTTTCGGATTCAACGGTTGTTACATTTTTTTCAATTAATTCGAAGAAATATAACAAGAACAACATAGTGGACGCTTCACTGGTTTTGAGGTTTGACTTGATTTATTCTTATTAAACTAATTAATAGATTTTTATAATAATTTGATTTGGATATTTATTTTGTGTAGATCTTTTATCAGTGAATTGATATCAAACTCCAAAGTTCACAAAACTATCCCAAGTAGACGATTTGTACATGAAAGATAAAAGTGTTTCAAATATATGTGTATTTTATCACAAATTCAATTTATATATATGTTATATGTATCAAAGACTGTTTAAATATTCAATAAGATTATACTGTATTAATTACAACTAGATCTATACTTTTAACTTGAGAAATTTTAAGGTGAGAAAGATATTTGATTTATTTTAACTTTTTTGTTAATAAACCCTTAAGCTGTCCTACATGCATTTTGATGCATCTGCAGCACCTAGACTGTTTGAAAACTTTATTGCAATATAAGAAATTGTGCATTTTTTACCACAATGTTTTCAACTCTATTCAATTATAAATTAAACTTTCATTTTAAGAGATTTTTCACATTTTTGCTAAGATTTTGTCAAAAATAGCCTGCTGTAGATTTTCAGTATGTAGGAAAGAGTAAATACAGATCTAGATCTGTGGGGTCATTTCTTTTTGTAACTCTATCAGGTAATTTAATTAACCCTTTCTCAACATGCAGACCCATTGATTGTGAAACAAGCTTTCAGCTTATATGAATCATGCTCAATACAATACTGTTGAAAGCAGTGTAAAATATATATACAAATCAACAACTTTGAGAAAGCATTTAGAAAGGCTTGAAACGTTTTTGATAAAAGTAAAAGATTAAAAGGACCTTTAATTAATACAAAGTTTGAAATCTAACCTTCATTCTAAGCTTTAATATACATTTGTAAGAGCAAAGGGTAAACAGATAAAACCTTAGCCTTTCATTAATATATAGTTCTATGTTTTTTATTTTAGAAATTGATTTTATTCATGCTTTAAAAATTGAACTGGGAAAAAATGAAAACATTGTGGCAAAAGGAGAAATTGCTTTTTTGGAGCAATGTAGCCTTTTTTTCACAATGTTTTTAATAGGCGTCTGCTGCAGAAGCCTCGAAAGTGTCCATATGTGGAAATGGGTTTAAACAGAACCAGACAATCCTGAAAACTTCCTTATAACTGTTATGGATAATACCTAAAAAGAATATGTATCATTATTAAATCACTTGTTTTTGATGAATTTTTATTAACCCTTTCCCTCATATAGACGCTTTCTGATGCCTCTGCAGCAGACAACTTTTTGAAAACATAGTGACAAAAGA
>JAUELF010000009.1:667583-682001 GCA_031471495.1 Clinocardium nuttallii
ATGCCTCTGCAGCAGACGGCTTTTTGAAAACATTATGACAACAGAAGAAATTGCTCAAGACGAGCAATTTCTCCTTTTGCCACAATGTTTTCCACTTTTAGTCAATGGTTGGTATCCATTCAATTAAAGAGATTTTCAATTTTTTGACAAAATATGTTCAAAGTCGTCTGCTGCAGAATTGTTGTATGAGGTAAAGGGTTAAACAAGTTTTTAATACACATACAACAAATCTACAGCAGACACTTTGGGAAATATCTAGGCAACAAGTTGGAAAACTATAATTACTGAATCAAGTTGAAAACATTGTGACAAAAATCGTCTTCTGCAAATGCGTTGAATTGTGTCTGCATGATACAGAGGTCATTGCAGCAGAAGACAGTGTTGAAAAAGGAGAATTTTCTCAAAAAGGCAAATTCACCTTTATTCCCCACAATGTTTTTCAACTCATAAACTATACATCCAATTGACCTATTATTACGATGTCTCTTTCTTAGAAAGTTTTCCAAGCAGCCGACACTAAAACAATACCATTACAGGTAAATAGTTAGGGTCACAGTACAAACATGTGCAACATCTCTACAGCTTGTCTGCATCACTTAATGAAATGAGACGTAATCACATAAAAACCCATAAAATAATTGAAAAATTAAACAATGATCACGGGTATCAGAAAAAATGCAAACAAGACAATCTAAAACCAATAACTGGCTGATAAAATCATTAAAGCACATCTCCGTAAAGACGAATTGATTTTCCAATTATGGCAATCGGTGAGGAGCCCACAGGTATTGTCCGATCGTTGAGTGTTAGGGTCCTAGCCGGAGTCTTTAACCCTTTACCTGTAGCATTGTTACCCTTTCACGCTGTCACATGCAGATCAATCTGCAGCCGATAACTTTTGAAGAATTGCTCAAAAAGAGCAAAATTATTTCTTTTTTGACTGAATCTTTTAAACTTTGTTTTAAAATTCTTATTATACTTTTAAGTTGTTGTTTTTTCGGAAGAATCTAAAAATATTATATAAGGTAAATGTTAACCCTTTCCATCATACATTAAATCTGCAGCAGAAGACTATGAAATGTTTTATCGGTAGTTAAAAATATTGAAGCTCGCTATAAATGAAAGAACATTTATTGACATGGGTTCAGCCATTTATCTTTTTGCCACAATTTATTCAAAAAGTCGTTTTCTGCAGAGGCATCAGAAAGTGGATGTATGTGGGAAAAGGTTAAGGAAAAGTGTTTTCTAGAGAATCAATTAAAGTAGTCTAAAATGTGACAGGGTGTGATGCTGAGAACAATTGATGGTCAAATTGTAATCTTCTTCACAGCACACTGGCATCTTCAGAGGCCTCTATGAAGTGGAATAGACAGGTCTTTACCAGACAATTCTCTCTTATGAAGCAATTAAACCCTATATAGTTGGTAACGGTGGCATGCCAGCTAATGTTGCTACCGATTGAGCTCATCGGGGCTCGGCCTGAGGTGATAATGCAGCGCTCTAGATAGGATACTATTGACAATCAAAACCTTTGTAAACCCCCTAACCCTATGTTATGCTAAAAAAAAGCAGCAGTTAACCCTTTCCCTCATATAGACGCTTTCTGACGCCTCTGCAGCAGACAGCTTTTTGAAAACATAGTGACAAAAGAAGAAATTGCACAAAACGTTGTTTTCCACTTTTAGTCATAAGTTATCCATTCAATTATAGAGATTTTCCATGTTTTGACTAAATATGTTCAAAGTCGTCTGCTGCAGAATTGTTGTATGAGGGAAAGGGTTAAGTTGTTTGGGTTCACAGATTCTAAGTGTTTTCAAGCTGAAAGTTACCAAATTATAACTATATAATGTATAATTTCAAGCCTCTTCAATATTTATTTCATATGGGGAGTATTTCTAATTGTTGGGGGCAGGCTAAATGTATGGTAATTTGCTGCCAGTTGCAGATGTAATAATTTAACTGCTTCATAAAAGATAAATGATTTTTATTGAGCAACTTCATTAAAATCTGTGGTCATGATTGTAACAAGAGGACAGAACATGAGCTGTAAAAATAATATTTATTGTCAATGATATCAAAGGGAAAGCTGACAAAACTACAACAATATTTGAGATGTATTAGTCCATAAAACTGTCTGCTTTTATGCTTATTTTTTTCCTTCTTTATTTTTCGGACAGGATTTATTTAATCTTCAAACATTAAAAAAGGTATTAAATGCTTGTTTTACTAGCTTTTCCCATATGTTTCTTACAACTCTTTCTCTTAAACAGAACAAAGACTTAGAAGATGCCTTTTATTTCAGCAGATAACTTTCAAAAAATTTGTAGAAAAATGAAAAAAATAAAGAGATAAAGGCATTTTTCCCCTTTTCAACCATGTTTCGTATTCGGTAATGATATTTAACTTTCTTATTTGACAGATGTTTCACACTTTTTCATCATCTCATCAAGGTAGTTTAGTACATCTACACCTACAGCATCTACAACAGAAAACTTTTGTAAACAATATATCTACCGGTCTCCAAAGTTAGTGAAAAGAAACGTTAAAATAAACTACATTGTCAAGTACTAAATGAATCATTATACATCAGAAAATAGTTACACTCTTCTAAATTCACTGCTAATACAAAGTCATGGGAATTAACACTTAGATAGAACACAAAGGTTCTACGATATGTCACTCTTATTTACAGGGATTTTTCATATTTCACATAAAGCAACCCAAGAATATTCCAAACAGCTCAAAAGCACTTAAATGCTTAATTTACCAGTAAATATCTTAATTTTGACTTTCAAACAAGTTGAAGTAAATTGTAAAATTAATATAAGTCTTGAAGACCATCAAAACATGTTCACTTGGGATCCTATATACAAATGTTGTTGGTAAATTAATTGTGTAATTAATTGTGTAATTGATTGTGTATGGCATGACCATTTCCCACATACAACAAATCTTGAATGCAGACTGGGCAAAAGATTTGAAAATATCTACTTGTTTAATAAAGTTGAAAACATTGTGGCAAAGGGAGAAATCAGTTGTAACTGCTTCTTAAATTGCATGCTGTTACAACTGTTTCACATACTATGATCAATTACACCTTTTGCCTGAATCTTTTCAGAAAGCGTCTGTATGTGGGAAAGGCTTAAATGGAAAAAAATTATCAATTAAGATAAAACTTGAAATTATCAGATGGAGTACTTTCTTTCATCAACAGTCGACATTTAAGTGCTTCATTATGAGCTATTTCTCTATTGGCCACAATGTTTTCAAAAGTTTTCCGCTGCAGAGAGTGTCTGTATTATAACGGATAGATTAAGATGGTTTAATTGTCAATTTAGATAGAAATTGAAATTATCTGATAGGGTACTAGAACTTAATATTATCTGATAGGGTACTAGAACTTAAAATTTGAAAACAAGGATGGAAAAGGAGAAATTGCTCAAAACAAGTAATGTATTGATTTTCAGATAATATTAATGTTTATGATCTAAAATAAGAATTTTTCTATTAATTAATTTTTTAAGCAGATTATGTACATCTTTGAACAATGGAAATTGTATACTTGTTTTCTCACAATATTCTATGAAGCCTGTGATCTTCTTGTTGGTGTAGTGCTAGAGCCTCTCTGCCTCAGGTACTGAAGGTCATGGGATCAATCCCCAGCAGGGTTTTATACCAAATACATAGAAAAATGGTAGTTACGGCTTAACCTGTCCTGCGCTCAGGATTGTGACCGCATGATTCACTGGTCAGTCAGGATAAATTGACCAGTTGTTAATAATCAAGGTACTCAGTTACTTACCCAGGAATAATGCGATGTGATATAGGTGAAAAATTGTTGAAAGCAGCCTAAAACACCATTCAAACTTTGATCCTTACATAAACTGCAGAATGAAGGAAAAGTAAACAGGCCTTATGCAGGGGACAATTTGCAATTCAAAAAGAATTGTTAAAAAATATTAAGCAATTTTTCCCTTTCCCTTAAATTTGTTTTCACAGATTAAAACACAACTTATTGTAGGGGAATCACCAAACATTGTACCACATGAAGCATCTTTAAAATTAAAACATTGTTACAAAAGGAGAGATGGCACCTTTTGCCATGGTGTTTACCAGCTCATTCACAGAGATTTCCAGATTTTGATTTTCAATGTCATCCGCTTCATATTTGTCATAATTATGTGGATTTATAAAGAAAGGGTTTACAAAACTCAATTTTTGTACAAAAACCTATGTCCATAAGCCACTAATCCAAGATTAGTTAGCCCAAGTGACTATAACAACAGGGAACTCATGTTTTAGACATGTTGTCGGATTTTAGAATTTATTGTGTGTACACACATAAAAGGTTCAATGCAGTATTTTATTATGGTATACTTTTTTGAAGGATTTTAATGTCATGGTGTACATTGTAGTGTCAAGAAGTGTGTAGATATTTAAAGGTATTCTAATATTGACTCAAAATACAGGTCATTTAGTAAATAATGAGTGGATTCATAAATCGTTAAAGGAAATTGGACAAAAATTAGGACATAAAATTATAGAGGTTTACAATTTTTCTTATTTTAATTTTTACGGAATACTGTTGCGGGCATGGACTTGTCAGCTTCATAGCACAACTCAACATCTAAGGCCTCTAATTTTGCTTTTTCGCGCGTAATACTTGACATTGAAATTTTTAACTTTTTGACCTGAAATTTTATTTGGCATCTCAAGTTTTGAATTAAAAGTTGAAAAGAAAAGTCATAGGAAAAGATGACATTTTTTATGATAAGTAATTTTGCCTCTTTCCGCAATGATTTCAAAATTTAAATGTTGTCTAAATCAGGTCAAGATCATACCCATTTGCAGAAGCATTTTTTCTAAGGCGCACCTTTTATCAAAAGACATTTGTAAACATTGTAGTTTAAGGAGAATTTTCTCATACTGAGCAATTTCTGCTTTTGCCTCAAGGTTTTCAACTCAATTCAATAATAATTTATCAATTGTAAAGATTTTCCACAATTTTACTAGATTTTTTTTAAAGTCGTCTGCTACAGATTTTTTGTACATAAGTAAGGGTTAATTATTGTTTTTTATTACATGCTTTTCTTTGTGTTATTTAGAAATAATAGTGAAATGTATCCTGATAAATGCAATGTTTTTAATTTAAATTTATCAAGTGATAATTGTAGTGTTTTAAACGTCACAGGTCTTCATATCCACCAGTAAGTTCAAGCATGAAATAAATAGTATTTAGCTTGTCTGTTTTCGAAGTAAAAAAGTCCGGCTATTGTGATACGCTTTCGTCGTCACAAAACTTTTTAGCTTACCTCATAACTCAAAAACACTTACACATATTCGAATGAACTTGATTCACATGTTCTTAGAAACAATAAGCATAATATTTTGTCTTTACCAAGTCACATAGCTCTTGCTTGAATAATGTCAAATTCAGTTATGCCACTTTTTTAACATAGAAATTCATACAATAATTTAACCTTGCGTTTAACTAAAAAACTGTTCAACATTTTCAAATGAAACTTGGTACACATGTTCCTAGCAACAATACGCATGTCTAGACTAAGTCACATAATTCTGGCTTTAATAATTATTCAGTAATGCCCCTTTTTCTACGAACAAGCGTTTTGGTTCCCGGTCTCTTGTTTTGTTTAAATCTAAAATCAAAAATATATTTCCAAATATACATGCAAAAGAGCTGTTTTTACTTGAGGTAAATTTAAGTCACTCATTAATTGTTTCCAACTTATGTTAAACTTGCAGTATATGACCTTGAACACATCTGCTTAAAAATGAATACCTGCTATAAATAAAAGTATAATCGTAACATAGAGTTGAAAATATTGTGGCAAAAGGAGAAATTACTCATTGTGTGGAACTCTCCTTTTGCCACAATATTCTGAAAAAGTCGTCTGCTTCAGAGGCATCATATATTGTCTATATATGTAGAGAAGGATTTAATTATATCTTTTGGTGGGTCTGCTCAATGAATATTCATGTACATCTCAAATATAACAAAAAACATCTTCTATATTTCCAGACCTTGGCCAGAATCTGATAATCAAACCATGTCCTCAGTGCCCTGAATCCTGTTCGGCTTCGTCGTCATCAGAAACAACCTCACTATCATCGACCACTTCACCAACAGGCTTGTCTCTAACTGCTTCAGCCAGTTTGAAACCATCATTTTCAACAACTGCTTTACAATCATTTACCACTTCAACACCAGGTAGATGTGGAGAATGCAAGGGCCTCGTTGTACACAGCTCTGAGACCCCTAAGTCCAGGTTTGATCAGATCAATCAACATTCCAATCATGTTCTTTCAATGAAACAGCTTTATGAAGTTCAGCCTTTCTGGCGAGGTTTTGAAGATAAGCCTGTGGAACCCAGTTGCAGTATTTACACTGGTACTTCATTAAACAAAATAACTGCTTTTAAAGAAATAGGAATTGACAGCGTGAATATGGCTTTGACAAGTAGAAAACTATGCAAATTGGATGCAATTTGTGCAAAGCTGAAAAGTAAAGGACCAACAAGAACAGTAGAAACCATTGGCCTAGATTCTGACAAACAAGCTGATGATAATGCTGATGCTCCAACTGATTTATCAACAAAATGTTTGAATAATAACATCATTGGCAAATTGGATCTACATAGTATAGATGTGGCTGAAAACATCAACGATGGTCCAGATAAAACTGCTGATAGAAAAAAACCTGCAGAGAGTATTGAAGTTAATTTTGTTAAACATTCCAACTCGTTGAAAGATTCTGAAATTTCAAATGATATTTCTAAGTCATCTCCTTCTAAACAATTAGGATTTTCTGATGCAGTAGGATCTAGTCGTAGAAAAAGCAGGAAAGCTGCACAACCTAGAAATATAGCTCAAGTTAGAGACTTATACGATAACATAGATGAGAAAGATGAATTAGCGGAGTATGAAATCAATAATCAGAATACAAACTTTCCTCCTGAGGACACTTATGATTCAGAAGTTGTTAAAGAAGTCAATAGTACAAACAATAGAAACTCTGTAACTAACAGTCCTGCTAATAATGATGCGGAGGATGAGCACAGCAACCATTCCTCTGCTCTTAATTTGTCCAAATCCTCCTCGTTGAATAATTCAACAAACTCTAAAAAGTCCACACTCTCTAGCAGTGCTGATGATGTTTTTGATGGTTCTGCGCCTCTTGATCTTTCTGTATCTAATAAAAGCAATGAATTTGGGGACAATGAGGACTCCAGTGATAATGAAGATTTCTATCGTGATGATCAAAGTTTAGTTATCGATGAAGAAGCTGATAAAGGGCACATTTCTGGATCAAGTTCACCTTTAGGAAATCAACGTAGAGATTCTGGAGGGGATCAAGCAGCTCATCTTAAAGATTATGCTGAAAGTACAATGAATGAACTTATTTCTATGTATGGTTTTGGAGGTTCCAATCCACATGATCTCACAAAGCATGTCCCAGTTAATAACTTTAAAGAGATTCTCCACTCCCAAATGAGGGCATTATCGGCACTGCAAGCTGACATACCAGCCATTCCAACAAAGAAGCCAAAACTAAGTGTTGATTTTGACTCAGAGTCAGATGATGGTTCTGAACATGCAAACTCTGTTACGTCTCACTTTAGCAAATCTCTTGGTACAGGGAGCCAGAGTAAACCTGAAGGTAAGTTAATGGTTGTTTCACTATACTATAACCCTTTCTCACATACAACATATCTGCTGAAGAAGACTTTGAAAAATTTCGGCAGAAATGTGGAAAATGTCTTTAACTGAAATTAAAATGATTCAATGGAGTTTCAGACATTTTGACGAAAAGGAAAAGATTAGTCATAATGGTTTTCAAGTGGTGTCAGCTCCTAAAGCCTCAAAATGTTTCTGCATGTGGGAAAGAGTTAACCCTTTCCTTAAACTGTAAACAGACAATGTTTGACTCATTTTCAGTAGACAAGTTTTTAAAATAAGTTTTTAATGGAGAAATTGCTCAAGTTGAACAAATACTATTTTTCCAATAATGGAGGCAGTTGAAACATTGATTTTAATTGAAAATGTTTTCAACTGAATTTCAAATGTATCATTTAAAGATACATGCATGTAAAACCGGTACTATAAGTGCTAGTCACTTGTATATTTTTGTTTGCCAGAAGATTTACAGAGAAGGTTCTGTGTATGCGCATACTTGTCTTTATTAAATAAAGTCTTTACCATGTTCAATCGTATATTACATTATATTGTTGATTATTTATTTATTAGGGTTTTATGCAGCTTTCAACATTATTTCAGTTATATCACAGCGACAGTTCACTTATCCATGACCCCTGGGTAAACAAACCAGTACTAGGTTAGAAAATGTGCATTGCCCAAGGGCTCTCAACCATGACCATAGTGTCGTGACCTGGTATTGATCCCGGGACACCCGGTTCCGAAATCCCCGACGTTAACCACTCGACCACAGTGGATTCCTATTGACATTATATTGAGGAAAACATAATACAAATAAAAAACACATGTTTTTTTCATGAAATGAATTATAAGAGACTGTCATATATATGTAAAGTTTGTTAAATATAAATATCTGATCACAATTATAAGCATCAATCTACATGGTACAATAAAGATTTTGGATACTAATTTTGTGTTACGAAATAATTTAAAGTGAAGAAAGTCGAAACCCAATGGGTAAAATGTGCATTTGTGCACAAATAATAAATGTTTTCAGGAAAGAAATATGTATGCAGATGCACTAAGACCAAAAATATATTTTGTGACAGTCAGCAATTATATAACTTTTTCCCACTTGCAGACATATTTGCCCTTAAAAATTCCCAAAATGCAGCTGCCCTGTGGGCATGCCCCCGGACCTCCCTAGATCAACGGGGCCTACACATTTATTATTGCCAAGCTAGTCGCCCCTGCCTTTGCAGCAGAAAACTTGTGAAAACACTGTGACAAAAGCAGAAATTGCTCATAATGATCGAGTAACTTCTCCTTTTGCCACAATGTTTCGACTTGATCTATGCTTTCATTTACTTTCATTTATAAATTGTTTTCATTTTTTCGTCATATTTAGAAAGTCATCAGATTTGTTTCAGAAGGTTAACAAAGCAATGGAGTCTAAGTTCTATATAGTTACTATAACTTTTTGCCAAAATATCATGTTTAAACCAAAGTTGAAATTTAAGTCACCTGAGGAATTAAAAAAGTTAACACTTTTCCTAGTTCTAATTTTCCTACAAAAAAAGACATCTTTATATAAATTACTTACATTAAAAATAATATTTTTTGCCATTAGAACAAAGATTTGCTTTATAGTGTATATATATCTATTTACTTACAATTAAAGGGCTAAATGTTGAAATAGCATTATTTTGGTATAATTATTAAATTTTGAATATCTTTCTGAATAAAGGTATATTTAATAATCCTTCCCCGTATACAGACACATTTTGATGTTTCTGCAGCGGACAACTTTTGAAAACATTGTGAAATAATGAGCTCCTATAACTTCTCATTTTGCCACAATATTTTCAACTTTATTTAACTATGTACAATAAGTAATATGTACTTTTTCATAAACAGAGATTTTTCATTATGTTTTCAAAGTTGTCTTCTGCAGATTTATTGTATGTGGAAAAGGGACAAAGCATTATTACAGAAATCCAATAATACCCCCAAAAACACAGTAATCAATAAAGGCATAATATTGACAACAAAGAAATATAAGTAAGATTTTAATAATATATAGTATTGCTGGATTAGGCCCTTAACTTTATTGAACTGTTCCAAAACTCAAATGAAATCTGAAAGAAAACCAAAAATAAACCACATGTAATTTTGTTTTGATTTCTAAATATAAAATTGATAACATATCAGAGAAAGGTTTCAGATTTTCATTCCAATTTGCATACAAAAATGGCATCTATGAATCACTATTTCCTACTTGATAAGAAATTGTCACAATGATTTCAACTTTATTGAAAATAAATGTTTCGTGCATTACCGGTAGATGTTTTCAAAGTTGTTTGCTGAAGAATTATTGAATATATGTGACAGGGTTTAGACTGCTCGAGCCATCATGCAGTTTTGAAAATATTTGTGCAAAAGGTGTGTGCGTTAAAATGAGACGTTTGAGAGCAATTTTCCCTTGTTCCCACGTGTTCACAAAAAGTTGTCTTTATTTTGGTAAGGGTTTTTACAGATTAGGGACACATGATTGGTTTGTAGTCCATAGATTTTGACAAAATAATGTTATCTATCTGGTTTTAATGATATCCATATTTGGACTGTTCCAAACTCATTCAATGAAGAAAATGGTTTATATTTCATTTACACAATTTAATATTTTTATATGCTATAACATTAATGGAACACTTTCCCAAATACATTGATTTATTTATTGATTGATTGATTTATTTATTGATTGATTGATTGATTTATTGAATTATTGATTGATTGATTTGGGTTAAAGGCCGTTTTTCAACAAATTTTCAATCTTAATAACGCGGTGGCTATTATAAGTTGAAGTTCACCTACTCTGATGTTTCTTGGTTTTCTCTCATCAGTACCCAACACAACATATTCTCCAAGCAACTGGCTGCTTTTCTCACATCAGTACCCCACACAACATATTCTCCAAGCAACTGGCTGCTTTTCTAAATACAACAAATCAGAAGCAGACCAATTTAAAGTTACAATAATTGTCTGCTTCAATATAGGCATCATAATTTGTCAGGCTAAAAAACATATTTGAAAATAGTACATAATTATTAGGAAGAAGGAAATAACAGATTCAATCATTTTGAGCATTTCCCCATAATGTTTTTTAATGTCCTGATATCCATAAACTATCTTCTAAACTGTTAACCACTGCTGAAAAGAAAGTTATATAATGTGATTTTTCTTAATTTTGGGAAAATTACAAAACAAATGAAGTTGATTATTTTTGTATGAGGAGGAACAATTCAAGTATTTCACCATTTCCTGAATATAAGGAGATTGAAAGAGTTAAACGCATTTCCCCCTGATTCAAAGTTCCTTTGAAAACACTGCAACGTCTTGATATTGTGGAGAAATAATGGGAGAAAAATATTGATATTCTAAAATTTCTAGGTTTTTAGTTTGCAATACAAAAGAATTCCTTTATTTGCCACAATTTTCAATATTTTCTCTCCAGATCTTTCAATTTGGAAATGTGAATCTATATGAGCGCACTTCTTGGGTCATAGATTGACCCTAAAATATTAAATACAGACATTTTATGAAGCCCCTAAATACATTTCTGTCAAAAATTGCTTATTAGCAAGAGAAACTTACTGCTCAATTTGATTCCAATTGTTACAAGTAAGTAAATCTTCCCCTTTTGTCACAAAAAAGCCAGGGTGTTAAAATTATACTTTTAGATGATACAATAGTTTTCACAATGTTCTTAAACAAGTTGTAATTCTGTAAAAATATCGTATCATGAGTAGGTTAAACCCTTACCCTGATAATGATGTACGATATGATATGATATCTTAAGTTATATCATATAGTAGAACATGTTTAACCCTTTCCCTCATATGACAATTCTGCAGCAGACGACTTTGAACATATTTTGTCAAAAAATGGAAAGTCTCTATAATTGAATGGATAACCTATGAGTAAAAGTGGAAAACATTGTGGCAATAGGAAAAATTGCATGTTTTGTGCAATTTCTTCTTTTGTCACTATGTTTTCAAAAAGCCGTCTGCTGCAGAGGTGTCAGAAAGCGTCTATATGAGGGAAAGGGTTAAATCAAGATCAGTATCAAAAGATGTTCTGTGGTGACAACGAGGGATATCACTCAAGGGGTAAAGAGTTTAAATCCTAACTCTGACATTTGTTCCTTCTGATAATAATCAAGGGGTTTCGAGTTTGAATCCCACCTCGGCCAACATTCTTTCTGACGTTTGACAAGTCACTGTGAAAAGTGTTAATCGTCTTTCACCAATGGGCTAACACTCTATTTGAGAAAAGCTTGCTTGGAAAGTATGGTGTGGAGTACTGGTGTGCACATGAGAAGGTGAACTGGCCGACATGACTGAAAAACTATTGAAAACTGCATTAATTCACAACCAATCAATTCCGATAGTAAACAAAAGTCTCATTCATATTCCACTGTGTTCAGTGGCTTTGTGGGAAGATTGTCTGGAATTTAATGTTGTGGGGGAGGGCTGGTGTGAGATAGCCAGAAACACACATTCAGTAATCTTGCCATTGTGTTTTAACCCTTTTCCTCATATAACAATTCTGCAGCAGATGACTTTGAACATAATTTGTCAAAAACACAAAAATCTCTTTAATTAAACGGATAACCTATGACTTAAAGTGGAAAACATTGTGGCAAAAGGACGAAATTGCTTGTTTTTAGGAATTTCTTCTTTTGTCACTATGTTCACAAAAAGCCTTCTGCTGCAAAGGCGTCAGAAAGCGCCTTTATGAGGGAAAGGGTTAAACTGTTGTAAACAGTGTTAAACTCCAAGTGATAACTATATATTATGTTTTCTAAACATAACGTTTATTCTTAAAGACAATTCTACCAAACAAACAATGGTAATTCCTATCTTTTCAGAAATGTTTTTTTATCACTCCTCGCCATACATGGGTTTTCTTTATTGAAAAGGGCAAAGAAATCTTTGTACAGTTTGTATACATGGGTTTTCTTTATGGAACAGGGCAAATAAATCTTTGTACAGTTTGTATACATGGGTTTTCTTTATTGAAAAGGGCAAATAAATCTTTGTACAGTTTGTATACATGGGTTTTCTTTATGGAACAGGGCAAAGAAATCTATGTACAGTTTGTATACATGGGTTTTCTTTATAGAACAGGGCAAAGAAATCTATGTACAGTTTGTATACATGGGTTTTCTTTATTGAACAGGGCAAAGCAATCTATGTACAGTTTGTATACATAGGTTTTCTTTATGGAACAGGGCAAAGGAATTTATGTACAGTTTGTATACATGGGCTTTCTTTATGGAACAGGGCAAATCTTCTTACAGATTATGTGTTTTTTTATGGCAAATGTCAAAGAAATCTACCTACAGTTAGTATGCATGGTTTTTTTTCTATTTTAAACATGGCAAAAAATCAACTAACAGTTTGTATATATATTGCTTTTATATAAATGAAACATGGCAAAAAATCAACTAACAGTTTGTATATATTGCTTTTATATATATATGAAACATGGCAAAAAATCAACTAACAGTTTGTATATATTGCTTTTATATATGAAACATGGCAAAAAAATAACTTACAGTTTGTATATTTTGCTATTCTACATGGAACATGGCAAAATCAATTAACAGTTTGTATATTTTGCTATTCTACATGGAACATGGCAAAATCAACTTACAGTTTGTATACATGGCTTTTCTATATGGAGCACCTTTAGAAAAGGCTAAGGCCAGAATAATATACTGATAGGCCGACATGGAAAATACTGCTGTGTTTTCGTAGCTGACGTTATCATCTTCTTCTTCTGGTACATGGGAGATAAACCTGGTGGTAAAAAAAGAAGTATCAATGAACACACTGGGTGCTTCCCAACATATGAGCAAATATGCAGCAGATGACTATTAACCCATTGCTTCACACAGACGACATTTGACACCTGACATTAAACGTGACTTTTGAAAAAATTGCATAAGAAGAGCTGTCGGAGGACAGCACTCTCCATTTTTTTCTGCTTGCCAATAAAACAAAACTTTTCTGGGTGGTAAAGAAAACATAACAAGCACTTGATCATATTATTTATAAGAAAAGTACTTTATAAGTCGAAAAAGGGCTGTTGGTGGAGGTAATAATGGTAAAAAGAAAATTGTAATTGTTTAAACTTTATCTCTAATTGTTTTGAAAACAAGAACTGTCGGAGGACAGCGCACTCGACTATTCAACTGCTTATTTGTTAACTGAGATATGGACTCTAATGTTGTGCAAATGCAAAATGTAATGCAAAACATTTACCAGAATTTCTTCAATGGTGATAATTCGCACTATATGCAGGATAGAGTTATCTAACTTGATTATTTTCATAGGTGTGATGGTTGGGAAGGGTTGTGTAAAGTTTCAATGCAATGCATTAAGTAGTTACTAATGTCTCTTAATGTAGTTGTATGCAAAACTTTAACCGAAATTCCCAAGTCAAAAATGGCTTTAATTTACATAAAATGCAGGATCGAGTTATTTAACTTGAAAGACAGCATAGGTGTGATAGTTAGGAAGGGGTGTATAAAGAGGTGTGATAGTTAGGAAGGGGTGTATAAAGAGATGTGATAGTTAGGAAGGGGTGTATAAAGAGGTGTGACAGTTAGGAAGGGGTGTATAAAGAGGTGTGATAGTTAGGAAGGGGTGTATAAAGAGATGTGATAGTTAGGAAGGGGTG